>JAMKCH010021130.1:0-20154 GCA_023653785.1 Ophioderma brevispina
AAACTATTAATTATTTAAAAAAAAAATATCATATATAATAGAGAGCATTCAGAACTAACCCCAAAATTGAATTCATTTGGATTCTCAGGTAGCCTTTCTAGCTTTATATAACATTTTTCTGGAATTTTGGCGGCCATTTGAAAGAAACGCCCTCTAGCAGAGTTCCCACATTTCCCAGAGGTTGGACCCCCAAAAAAAAGAAGGGAAAAACCAAAATAATCTGTTCAGTATCCTGAAAATGTAAGAAATACCTCAAACATCTTCATTGATTTATACTTGTAGTCAATAATAAAATAATTGATACGGTACCAAAAAGGATTATAGTCAGAAATTTTGGCAGCCATTTTGAAAAACGCTGCCCTCTAGCGAGAGTTACCCACATTTCCCAGAGTTGGATCCAAAAAATCGTGTTCAGCACCTTTTAAAGTACAAAGGAAAACACCTTCAACCCTTCTTCCCCCAAACTCTAGGAATGGGACTTGAATTTGAACCCTACTAAATCTTGGAACCAATTGCGCCAGGTATCATTTACAGATATTTTGCAAAATTTGCAAACTGTGGACAGAATGGATCTGTCTGATAGCAGGATAAGTTAGATCATTTCAGTATGTTAAATGTAAGGGAGTGGTCAACAGTCAATACTGGTCAAACTCATCAACAATTTATGTTCATGCAGATAGTGCACCCGGAAGTCAAAGTTCCTTTTTTATAACAGATTTTAGCAAGGCTTTTGATTTACTCAACGGACTTAGGCGCACGGCCATCAATGATCCATGGGTGTGCAGTTTTTTGAACAACAGATCCCAATGCGTTCGGTACAAAAACCGACTTCTTGATAGATCGATGGGTCGAATATACCGTAAAAATATGGGTGTAATATCAGGTCCGATTTGAAATATGACAACCATATTTCAAAAGTATATGCAAAAGCCAATAAAAAGCTGTACATGTGAAAGTTGCTTTAGAATTTTAAGCTCTTCAATTATGAATGCTAACTATTTATAGAGGGTACGTACGCCATCTACTTGGAATATGCTGTTTCCTGTTTGGAATGCTGGGTTAAATGACTTTATCAACCCTACGCCTGCATCATTGAGATACCTATTAAAATTCTTTATGCTTTGCAGATCGAAGTAGCTGTTATTTAATATTACATGTAATAATGTTCTTTGCAGAAGAAGTACAATGGTTTGAGGGTGGTGAAGTAGTGAAAATGACGTCCGAGGTGTTGGATGACGGGATACTCAGAGACAGTCAGTTGAGGGGGAAGCCCCCATCATGATCCAACCCAAAGGGGACAGGGCGTTTATTCCTTTCCCAAATAAAACATGTGAAATTGTTATACTATTATCTAATAAATATTCAAGATTCACTGGTATATGAATAACAATGTGTGATCAGTTATATCAAACTCATAGACCATTGAATACACGCTAACATAATTTATCCAAAACTAAGCTTGAACTTTGATGCATGGGCACGATATGAGACGCGGTAGTTAGTAGGGGGGCGGTTAGTTCATAGCTTTTGTAATTTTCCATGTGGAGAAGTGGCAAAATATGCATGGCAACCTAGTGGAACTGTCCAATGAAAATTCATGACTAACAATTAAAGATTATGGCTATAGTAGAGGACATATACAGTATGATGATGTGGATGCATCTCCTTTACATATCATGTGATTTTTTTTATCATATTCTACTGTACCAATATGTGATAGTTAGTTATCTACTGGAAACACCATTATATCGTTTGAAATGTATAAATCCATGTAGATGACATAAACCTGTACTTTATCAAAATGGGATGGCTTCTACTGCAGATAAGAATTATGGAATTGAAAGCGATACTGTCACTGCAGATTACGTACTTTATCATAAAGATATGATAGCATCTACTATTTATAAGAATTATGTAATTTGAAATGTGATTACTGTCCACTGTAAGATGAAATTACCATCACTTAATATATACATGATGTAATAGCATCCACTGTAGATAAGAAATTATGTAATTTGAATGTGACACTGTGAGGCATTACCTGTGTATACATATGTAATAAGCATCTAGTTTGAAGACAAGAAGTATTTGCGATTTGAAAAGTGTGATACTTTCCACTATTCACCTTTATCATAAATGATGTGATAGCATCTACTGTAGATGAGAATTGTGATTGAAAGTTCTTGTCACTGCAGATGACATTGCCTATCACCTTCTCCTAACGGATGTGATAGGCATCACGTAAGATAAGAATTATTGATTTGAAATGTTAATACTGAACAATGCAGATAACATTACCTATCCCTAATTCATACATGAGTGATAGCATCTACTGCGGATATGAACGTGATTTGAAACATTTGTAAACCCTGCCCCTGCAGATGACATCACCTTGTTTATACATACATGATGTGCTCGGTAGTGTACAAATATGAATGAATAAAATGAGGTTGACATATCATCACGAAGGAAAGATTGTATATTCAATTCCACGAGCCGGTACGGCGAAGTGGAAGGGACATACATTTTAACTGAGTGATATTTCTACCCGGCACAATTTAAAACATTAAATTTATTTGATATCACTCATACATATGAATTCTGAAACTAAAAATAATGTTAACTTCACATTCATTGTCACCACTTTGAGGTTTCTGATACAATTCAACAGTGGTAAAGTTCACTCTAAAACCAATTCGGCGAGTACGAGGCTTGAATGCTATTTTGGAACCACAGTTGTAGGAGGCAAACTATCAATGGACGAGGTGATGGGTACATCTATAAAACGGACGAAAAACATGAACTGCCTTGAATGATGTATGAGTGATATAGCATCTGCTGTAGATATAAAACCATGAAGTTCAACCCATTTTTCTACACAATGGTCAATCACACAGGCTTACAGTTTAGAACATGATAGCTACAAGACAATACATTTTTCTCTTAAATTGTTATGATTCTGTAGGAAGCATTGATCCAGTTGTACAAGCTATAAATAGTTAAATGAGAGTAATCTACTGAGATATGTGTATGTGTACTACAGACAAGCATTATCTCATGATTGCAGTATTTGAGCCACCGTCGACTTTTTTTTTATCTATGCAGAGAAACCATGGATCTTATATAAAACAAAAAAGGGGACAAGGGGTTCATGGACAAAAAAGGGGCAAGGAGGTCATGGACAAAAGGGGGACAAGGGGGTCATGGACAAAAAGGGCAAAGGGCGTTCATGTTCAAAAAGGACCATGGGCATGGGTTATATATAAAAGGGGACAAGGAGTCAACAAAAAAGGGGCAACGGGGGGGGTCTGGACAAAAAGGGGACAAGGGGGGTCAGGACAAAAAGGGGAAGGGGTTCATGGACAAAAAAAGGGGGCACAAAAAGGGGACAATGGAGTCATGGGCCAAAAAAGGGGACAAAACGGGCGGGGGTGGGGTCAGGGACAAAAGGGGACAACGGTCATGGACAAAAAGGGGACAGGGGAAGTCATGGACAAAAAGGGTACAACGGAAGATCATGTGCCAAAAGGGGCAATGGGGGGGGGTCACGGTCATGGGCAAAAAAGGGGACAACGGGGTCATGGACAAAACAGGGGACAAGGGTCCATGGCCAAAACGGGGAACGGAAAAGGGGACATGGACAAAAAGGGTACAATGGAGTTCATGGGCAAAAAAGGGGACAATGGGGGTGTCATGGTTAAACGAGCGGGACATTCGGGGGTCATTTACATGAAAGGGGAAATGGGTCAGAGCAATAATAATAATAATAATAATAATAATATCAAGATCACAGCGCTGTTGCCTATTATTATTATGCTTGCCATCAGGAAATCGTCAAATCATTTCGCTTCACCTAGGTCGGCAGCCGGCCCAAGCGCACCATCCTATCAGCACTTAGATTGTAATATCCTCCAACAGCTACCCGAATATTGCTTGAGTCGACGAGGTAAGCGAGATAAAGTGCCTTGCCCAAGTGCACAACACATAGGCGCCAGCGGGGCTTAAACCCGCAACCTTCGATCATGATCGGCGTCATATCCACGGTCATGGACAAAAGGGGGACAATGACGTCATGGACAAAAGGGGACAATGGAGTCATGGGCAAAACAGGGGACAATGGGTGGTCATGGACAAAAAAGCGGACCAAAGATGGGAAAAAGGGGCTATATGCAAAAAGGGACAAGGGGGTATGGACAAAAAGGGGGGGAGGAAATGGGGGTCAGGGACAAAAAGGAGCAATGGGGTCATGGTCAAAGAGGGGACCATGGTCAAAGAGGAGACAAGGGTCGTGACAAAAGAATACAAAGGGGACAATGGGGTCATCAAAAAAAGGGATAATGGGGGTGGTCATGGTAAAAGAGGAGTCCTGGACAAAAAGGGGACAATAGGGTCAGGGCAAAGAGGGGACAAGGTGGATCATGGACAAACGGGACAATGGGGTCATGGGAAAAAGAGGGGACAATGGGTCATTTACAATAAAGGGGACAAAGGGGTCATAGGCAAAACGGGGGAACCACGGGGTCATGGACAAAAAGGGGGAAATGGGGTAATGACAAAAAGAGCAAGGGGGTCATGGTCAAAGAGGGGACAGGGACAAAGAGGGACAGGGGTCGGGACAAAAAGAACACAAAAAGGCGGAAATGGGGGTCATGGTCAAAAAAGGGGACAAAGGGTCATGAACAAGGGCGGACAAGGGATCAAGGACAAAAAAGTTGGGGGGTCATGGACTACAAGGGACCCTGGGTTCATGGTCAAAGAGGGGAAAGGGAGTCATGGACAAAAGGGGACCTAGGGGTCATGGACCAGAAGGGAAGGGAGGAAAGGGACATAGGGCCATGGATAAAAAGAGGAACAATGGGGGTCAATGAGGTCATATACAAAAGGGGGACAAGGGGTCCTAACCAAAACGGGGGAATTAATGGGGTAGGATAAAAAGGGGACAAGGTGGTCATGGACAAGAGGGGACAAGGGGGTAGGGACAAGGGGACAAAAGGGTCATGTCAAAGAGGATCATGACAAAAGGCGACAATGGAGTCATGAGCAAAAAAGGGCAAGGGGGTAGTGGGCAATAGGGGGAAGGAAATGGGGTCAGGACCAAAAGGTGAAATGGGAATCAAGGAACAAATAAGTTGACATGGGATCGTGGACAAAAAGGGGGCCAATGGGGTCCTGGACAAAAAGGAGACAAATGGGTCATGGACAAAGAGGGGCATAAGAGATAATGGACAAAAAGGGGGAAATGGACAAAAAGAGGGGCAATGGGGGTTCATGGACAAAAAGTGGATAAACGGGTCAGTGGAAGCGAGTGGGATCATGGGTCATGGACAAAAGGGGGACAAGAGGGTATGGTCAAAAAAAGGGGGACCAGGGAGCTGGACCAAAAAGGGGACGAGTCAAGACAAAAAAAGGAGACAATGGGGTCCAATGATAGTCAAAAAGTGGCCTATGGGGTCATGAGAAAAAGGGGGTCATGGGGGTCCTGGAAAAACGGGGGAAATGGGTTCAGGTCATGGTAAAAGAGGGGACAAGGGGTTGTGGAAAAAAAGAACACAAAAAGGGGACAATGGAGTCACAGGCAAAAAAGGGGACAAGGGGTCATGGACAAAAAAGGGGACAATGGGGTCATGGACAAAAAAGGGGACAATGGGGTCATGGACAAAAAGGGGGAAATGGGTCATGGACAAAAAAGGGGAAACAGCGGCCCTGGGTTATGGTCATAGAGGGGACAATGGGGTCATGGACAAAAAAGGGGACAATGGGGTCATGGACAAATGGGTCATGGACAATGGGGACAATGCGGTCATGGACAAATGGGTCATGGACAATGGGGACAATGGAGTCATGGACAAAAAGGGGGAAATGGGGTCATGGCCATAAAGGGGGACAATGGGATCTAGACAAAGGTTAGAGAGGAGGGGAGGGATGGTTAGGATAGAGAGGAGAGTACCTATTGTTAGCTTAGGTAGGAGGGGAAGATGGTAAGGATAGATAGGATGGAAAGGGTGGTTAGGATAGATGGGAGGGGAAGGATGGTTAGGATAGAGAGGAGGGGAAGGATGGTGAAGATAGAGAGGAGGGGAAGGATGGTGAAGATAGAGAGGAGGGGGATGGTTAGGATAGACGGGAGAGTATTATTGTTAGGATATATAGGAGGGGAAGGATGGTAAGGATAGATAGGAGGGGAAGGATGGTTAGGATAGAGACGAGAGTAAGGATGGTTAGGATAGAGAGGAGGGAAAGGATGGTTAGGATAGAGAGGAGGGAAAGGATGGTTAGGATAGAGAGGACAGTAAGGATGGTTAGTGCTCGCGTGAGGTAATGAGATGGTTAGGATATATGCGAGAAGGATGGTTAGGAGGGAGCGGATGGTCTGGATAGATCGTGGGCAATGTGCAGTGCCAAAGTCGGTATCTACCATTTTTTCTTATAAAATTTCTTTCCCACGTCATTCGCCCTACTGAAAGTAATGGCTAATTTAAAAAGGCGTAACTACACACAATGATTTCCCGTGTCTGCAACAAGTTACTACTTTGTTGGCACGACACTAAATTGCAATTTTGAGTGCGAACAAATCGTAATCACACCTAATTAGACCTATTTAGCCTAATCACTCTGCAATAAATTGGCCCTTATACTATGGAATATATCTGTAAATGGTATACGTATTCATTTACTGGGGTTGTAATTAAGTACTGAGTGTAATATTGATGGAAAGGGTTGGAATATATTTTTTTGATATGTTGTTTTAGGTGTTTGATGCTGAAATTAGTCATAAATTACCGCAGTTATTGTTGGTGTAAAAAAATGAATTGCTATTTTCATCACAAAATATTTTAGGGAGATTTTTTACTTATACACGTTTTTAAAAACCCAGGCTCGTTTGACAAGAAATAAAATGTCGTATCGTACCTTATTTTTCCCTTTTCGTGTCCACAAAGTCGATCTACAGTTACGACTTGTTTCACCAAATTGAGTTGGTCTGTTGAGTGGCAACAAAGGTCTATCTACCACTTAATAAGGCCTATTAGCATAATAACGGTCTGCAAATAAATTGAGACTGTCACCTGAAATGTATATCAAATTAAGCTACTTTTTCATATTATATAAATAACTCAATTTCCCCAAAAATGTCAGTTACGACTTTGATGCACTCACATGACGAGATAGGATGGAAAGGATGGTAAGGATAGAGAGGAGGGAAAGGATGGTTAGGATAGAGAGGAGGGGGAGGATGGTAAGGATAGAGAGGAGGGGAGGGATGGTAAGGATATATAGGAGGGAAAGGAAGGTTAGGATAGAGAGGAGAGTAAGGATGGTTAGGATAGATAGGAGGGAAAGGATGGTTATGATATATAGGAGGGGAAGGATGGTTAGGATAGATAGAGTAAGGATGGTTAGGATAGATAGGAGGGAAAAGGGGGGGGGATGGTTATGATATCTAGGAGGGGAAGGATGGTTAGGATAGATTAGAGGGGAAGGATGGTTAGATAGATGGGGGGCAGGTGGTTAGAATAGATAGAGTAAGGATGGTCGGAGATATAGGAGGGAAAGGGAGGGTTAGGATAGATAGCGTAAGGATGGTTCTGATATATCGGCGGGGCAGGATGGGTAGGATTAGATAGAGTAGGATGGTTAGGGGTATAGGAGGGGAAGGATGGTTAGGATAGATAGAGTAAGGATGGTTTATGTTATAGGAGGGGAAGGAGGGTTTGGATGATAGAGTAAGGATGGTATGATATATAGGGGAAGGATGGTTAAGATAGTAGAGTAAGGATGGTTATGCTTATAGGAGGGGAAGGATGGTTCGGATAGAGAAGGATTGTTATGATTTATAGGAGGGGAAGGATGGGAGGATAGAGTCAGGATGGTCTGATATATAGGAGGGGGGAAGGATGGTTAAGATAGATAGAGTAAGGAGGTTATGATAATAGGATGGGGCAGGAGGTTAGGGATAGAGTAAGGAAGGTTATGATATATAGGAGGGGATAGATGGTTAGGATAGATAGAGTTACGGATGGTGAGGAGAAATAGGAGGGGACGGATGGTTAGGATAGATAGAGTAAGGATGGTTATGATATATAGTATGGGAAGGAATGGTTAAGATAATAGAGAAGGTGGTTATGAAGTATAGGAGGGGAAGGATGGTTAGGATAGATAGAGTAAGGATGGATAGGATAGTAGGGAGGGGAGGATGGTTAGGATAGATAGAGAAAGTGATGGTTAGATCTATAGGCGGGGAAGGATTGTTAGGATGAGATAGAGTACGGATGGTTATGATAATATAGGCGGGGAAGGAGGAAGGAGGTAGGGTAGATGAGTTAAGGAGGTTATGATCATAGGAGGGGAAGGATGGAGGATAGAGTAAACAAGGATGGTTAGATATATAGGAGGGGAAGGATGGTGGCTAGATAGAGTAAGGTTGGTGATGATATTAGGAGGGGAAGGATGGTTCGGATAGATAGAGTAAGGATGGTTATGATATATAGTATGGAGGGGACGGATGGTTAGATAGATAGGGAGTAAGGTTGTTGGAAATAGCTAGGAGGGGAAGGATGTTAGGATAGATAGGAGTAGGATGGGTATGAGATATAGGAGGGAAGGATGGTAGGATGATAGAGTAAGGATGGTTATGATCTATGGAGGGGAAGATGGTTAGGATAGATCGGAGTAAGGATGGTTATGATATATAGGATAGCATACATAATTTTTTTTATCAATAAGTTTTATTTATTTATTATTCCACCTGCCCATGGCATACAAAAATTGAGTTGAAACAAAAATAGGGCACATAATACAAACCAGGATAAAAATTTCAAAAAAGTCAGTTGAATGGCTGATGGAGCAAAACAGGTGCCTAGCAACCTCTAGAACGCCCCCACCCTCAGCCAAAAAAGGGAGGGAGAGGATAAATATCCAAATAAGGACATTAAAACTAGTCTAGTCTGACACACGGGAACAACGACAAAATGAGATCCAAGTACAAATGCAGGGTGGATCAAAGTATTCGACAAACTAGTTCTTGTAAAATAAATCAGAAGAAACTTGCTGTTTAAATGAGACGACAGAGTTGGACGAACTGATACGATTGGAAAGTGGTTCCAAATAGGACGATGCGTTGAAAAAGGATGACTTGTGGGACTCAGTTTGCAGAATTGACTGGTCATTTGCAAGGGGTCTGAAGATGATCTAGTGGTGGGACGGTTCTGTTTTCCTGAGTTAAAAACCACAAACTCATCTACACTTATGTCATACATACTATGACACCTAAAAAATACACTGAGGTCATTAATTCTCTTCCATAGGACAGAGGAAGAAGAGAAAGATCAGATAGCCTTGTTTTGTAATCACTTTCTGGGTAGCCGAGATTAAATTTTGTGGCCCTTCTCTGGATCCCTTCAACAATACTGATGTTACGTTTGGAGGTTCCGCTCCAGAGGCAACTACCATATTCCACATGGCTACGTACAAGGGCAGTATACAATATTCTACACACACTGTACAAAAGTATTGCACCATTCAGAAAAAAAATCATAATCACAAAATGATTTCAAAGTGTACCAGCGGTTCTTAACCACACATGACGCATTGAATGTCAAAGTTGTGTGTTTTTCAAACAAATGTTATTCCCCAGAATCCTAGAGTGCGAAATATATTTAGATTTGATTGCCATGTTCCCTAAATATGGCGGATTAAAAGAGCTACACTGTTAAAAATGTTCTTAAAAAAACGGCGATTAACTGTCAGCCGAGACTTAAAACGTGCAAATAACTGTAAAAAGGGATTCGTAACGTGCAAATACCTGTAAAAAAACATCGTTTAACTGTTGTGAGTCCCAGCTGCCAGTCAAATCGCTGTTATTTTACGGAACATTTTTAACAGTGTAGCGATAGATAGCTTGCCGAGTGCACCTCAGAAGGAATACAGACACAGGAACGCCACAAATGACTCCAAAATAGCCACTTAATGAATTGCTGGAGTTTACTCTAAATGTTTACGGGAGAAAAGTGCAGTGCTTGTGTGGACCGGAAATGAGATAACGTTAATGGAAGATGAGAGCAAGTCCATCGCTGTTGGACTCGGGAAACTGAATGACAAGAAAGTGGTCACGTGGTAACGAACTTTTTATTCATACCGTTGACATTATACTGTTTGTAGTGGAATGTGAATAAGTATCCAGGCATGATTTGCGCAAACCATGTGATTTATCATTCAAATTGTAATGCGGATGTCTCAAAATTTTCCGTTTTTTTAAAGACCACTGTCTTCCGTTGATGTTATCTCATTTCTGGTCCACACAAGCACTGCACTTTTCTCCCGTAAACATTTAGAGTAAATCCTAACAAACCCGTACAATTCATTTAGCGCCTATTTGGGAGTCATTTGTGTCGTTCCTGTGGCTGTATTCCTTCAAAAAAAAAAAAAAAAAAAAGATCATATTTATCAAGACAAAACCACAAAATAAATATTTCAGAATTGTAATTTTTTTCATTTATAGTGAGTTAAAGTAGCGGGACACGAAAGTAGACACTTAGCGAAGAATCACCCGGCTACGTACAAGGGCAGTATACAATATTCTACACACACTGTACAAAAGTATTGCACCATTCAGAAAAAAAATCATAATCACAAAATGATTTCAAAGTGTACCAGCGGTTCTTAACCACACATGACGCATTGAATGTCAAAGTTGTGTGTTTTTCAAACAAATGTTATTCCCCAGAATCCTAGAGTGCGAAAAATATTTAGATTTGATTGCCATGTTCCATAAATATGGCGGATTAAAAGAGCTACACTGTTAAAAATGTTCTTAAAAAAACGGCGATTAACTGTCAGCCGAGACTTAAAACGTGCAAATAACTGTAAAAAGGGATTCGTAACGTGCAAATACCTGTAAAAAAACATCGTTTAACTGTTGTGAGTCCCAGCTGCCAGTCAAATCGCTGTTATTTTACGGAACATTTTTAACAGTGTAGCGATAGATAGCTTGCCGAGTGCACCTCAGAAGGAATACAGACACAGGAACGCCACAAATGACTCCAAAATAGCCACTTAATGAATTGCTGGAGTTTACTCTAAATGTTTACGGGAGAAAAGTGCAGTGCTTGTGTGGACCGGAAATGAGATAACGTTAATGGAAGATGAGAGCAAGTCCATCGCTGTTGGACTCGGGAAACTGAATGACAAGAAAGTGGTCACGTGGTAACGAACTTTTTATTCATACCGTTGACATTATACTGTTTGTAGTGGAATGTGAATAAGTATCCAGGCATGATTTGCGCAAACCATGTGATTTATCATTCAAATTGTAATGCGGATGTCTCAAAATTTTCCGTTTTTTTAAAGACCACTGTCTTCCGTTGATGTTATCTCATTTCTGGTCCACACAAGCACTGCACTTTTCTCCCGTAAACATTTAGAGTAAATCCTAACAAACCCGTACAATTCATTTAGCGCCTATTTGGGAGTCATTTGTGTCGTTCCTGTGGCTGTATTCCTTCAAAAAAAAAAAAAAAAAAAAGATCATATTTATCAAGACAAAACCACAAAATAAATATTTCAGAATTGTAATTTTTTTCATTTATAGTGAGTTAAAGTAGCGGGACACGAAAGTAGACACTTAGCGAAGAATCACCCGGCTACGTACAAGGGCAGTATACAATATTCTACACACACTGTACAAAAGTATTGCACCATTCAGAAAAAAAATCATAATCACAAAATGATTTCAAAGTGTACCAGCGGTTCTTAACCACACATGACGCATTGAATGTCAAAGTTGTGTGTTTTTCAAACAAATGTTATTCCCCAGAATCCTAGAGTGCGAAAAATATTTAGATTTGATTGCCATGTTCCATAAATATGGCGGATTAAAAGAGCTAGCGATAGATAGCTTGCCGAGTGCACCTCAGAAGGAATACAGACACAGGAACGCCACAAATGACTCCAAAATAGCCACTTAATGAATTGCTGGAGTTTACTCTAAATGTTTACGGGAGAAAAGTGCAGTGCTTTTGTGGACCGGAAATGAGATAACGTTAATGGAAGATGAGAGCAAGTCCATCGCTGTTGGACTCGGGAAACTGAATGACAAGAAAGTGGTCACGTGGTAACTTGAAAAGAACTTTTTATTCATACCGTTGACATTATACTGTTTGTAGTGGAATGTGAATAAGTATCCAGGCATGATTTGCGCAAACCATGTGATTTATCATTCAAATTGTAATGCGGATGTCTCAAAATTTTCCGTTTTTTTAAAGACCACTGTCTTCCGTTGATGTTATCTCATTTCTGGTCCACACAAGCACTGCACTTTTCTCCCGTAAACATTTAGAGTAAATCCTAACAAACCCGTACAATTCATTTAGCGCCTATTTGGGAGTCATTTGTGTCGTTCCTGTGGCTGTATTCCTTCTGGGGTGCAATCGACAAGTTATCGATAGTCAGCTTTTTTAATCCGCCATATTTTGGGAACATGACATTCAAATCAAAATGTATTCCGCACTCCAGGATTCTGGAGAATAACATTTGTTTGAAAAACACAACTTTGACATTCAATGCGTCATGTGTGGTTGAGAACCGCTGGTACACTTTGAAATCATTTTGTGATTATGATTTTTTTTCTGAATGGTGCAATACTTTTGTACAGTGTGTGTAGAAACATTTTGAGGAGCATTAAAACCAACAGCTCTTTTGAGCATACCAAGTTTTTTGTTACATTTACCAACCATTCTATTTATGTGATCATTCCAGACAAGAGTTGAGGATATGTCAAGGCCAAGGTCTTTAATTGTACTAACACGGTCTAAAACAGTCCCATTCATTTTATAATCATACTCAATTATATTTCTGCGTCTGGTAATTGATATAATTTGACATTTTGAAGGGTGGAAATGAAGGTCCCACATTTTGCTCCAGTTATAGAGAGCATCAATGTCTACTTGCATTAGATCACAATCAGACACATCAGTAATATTCTTATAACACTTGGAATCATCTGCAAAAAGAGCTAAAGTGGAGTTCTGGGCAACACTGGGCATGTCATTGATGTACAAAAGAAAAAGCATTGGCCCCAAAATTGAACCTTGAGGCACACCTGACACCACAGGAAGCCAATCAGAATTATCCCCCATCAATTACAACCCTCTGTTTCCTACCAGTTAAATAAGCTCCAAACCAATTGTGAAGTTCAGAGTGAATCCCGAATGACTGCAGTTTGTGAAGTAATAAAGTGTGACAAACACATCGAAGGCCTTAGAGAAATCTAGGTATATCATGTCGACTTGCCCAGAGTTGTCCAGAATAGAACTAACTTCATGAAAGACTGATAAAAGCTGGGCAGTTGAACGACCTTTTACAAAACCATGCTGTAAATGGTATAATTGGTCTTTAATTAATGGAAATACAATACCAAAACTGCCCTTTTCATCACTTTCCCACAAATACATAATAATGACACTGGTCTGTAATTCTCGGCTAGTTGTTTATCACCTTTTTTATAGACAGGAACTACATTGGCTCTCAGCCAGTCCTCTGGCATAACTCCAGATCTTAAGGATAGATTAAATTTGATGTGCACACTCTTTCAAGACCCTAGGAGAAATCCCATGGGGTCCAACAGCTTTGGAGACATTAAGGTTAAAGAGACATGAGGAGATTTCCAGAAAGAAGCGCCCGCAATTTTTTTCGAACTCGGGTTTTTTGCACATTTGGAATGCTTTCCAATGTATTAGATCACACCTGAAGTGAATAAGCCGAATACGCCGTCTTTATGTAATAATATGATGATTTAGTACTTTCTGTCGTGCACGACAGAAAGTCAAAGCACGGTGTCCTATGTGGACAATTACGATAGTCAGGCAAGTTCAAAACAAGGTTTGCTGTCTTCTTTTGTACTTGTTTGTCCAATAAACCTTCGGAACGTTCTTGGTAGGTGGTCTACAATCGATTCTGTGCAATTTGAGAGAAATTCGTATCCTAAAAAAATCTCCTCCTGTCACTTTAACCAAAATCTCCAGAACATGGCCTTCAGTTATCTGGATACTACCCAAGGATGGTAGCTGAAAGCCAAGTATGTCCGGCAAACGAACACATGGATTTGGCTGGGTAAAACAGAGTAAAATATTTGTTAAAAAGAGTTGCTTTGTCCAAGGCAGAGACTTTGACTTAGTCTTAGTTCTAAAATATGTCCAGAATCTCTTAGGATTATCAGCAACTGCAGCACCGAGACTGTCAACGTAATCATTGAACTTAAAGCAATATTAGCACATTTTTTTGAAGAGCGCCCCCAATTTTTCAAAAAAATTAGATTTTTACACGGTTGCATTGGTAACTGGCTAGTAAACTATACATGTGAATGGCCAAGCTCTACAATGTCTATGTGTCGCAAACGAAGAAATTTTGTAACTAGAATAATTAATATCGGGATCCCCCATAATAATTCAACGGCTACTGGAAACGGCCTTCCAATATGAAATAGCCGGGGAATAGCACCATGTACGTATCTACCCTCATCTATTAGTTGTTTTATTGGTTCAGGCAAGTCAAGTTAGAGGTCATTTTCTTGAGGTGGCACTATTTCATCATGGACGGACATAAACTTAGCATTTCCAGCTCTGTCGTTAAGTACAATCTACAATTCTAATTACAAAAATCGCTCATTTTATGATAAATACGCGTTTTTGAGCATTCTTGTTCGCAGGTGTAGTTTTCTAGACAATTACCAACATAGCTGTGCAAAAATATCAAATTTTGAAAACTGGGAGCGCTCTTCAAAAAATGTGCTAATATTGCTATAACTACAAGCAGATTTTTCAGTTTATTTCTCAGTCTACGAAAAGTGGCCCAATGGTTGGGGCGATTAGATTTTTTAGCTCGCCTCCAAGCAGTTTCTTTCTTATTTTGAAAATGACGGACTTCAGCATCAATCCAACCTGGGTCTGAGGCATCCCTAATTTTAATTTTCGGAATATGCATATCCAAATATTTGTGAAAATCCTACAGAAATTTTTCCACGACAAATTTGCATCATTATTAGCGTTATATACATCACTAAAACCAGTGTGTGTCCAAAGCATGTGACGCACAACCATGACGATCGATTCTAGCATTAATTGAAAATGAAGCAACTTGTGATCAGTATGGAAAATCCTCAGTGGATATAACATCATGAAACCTTTCAGGGACTGTAGTAAAAATGCGATCCAGTTGTTACTCTTACCTTTCTGGATGGAAACATAACTATAGCTGTGTGAGAATAAATGAATTTACTGTATCACAGAACGGTTCATCAGCAGATTATATTCTGAATAACACTATCAGGAACCTTTAAATCCGGTAAATTAAAAATCACCAATGACATGAAATTGATTAAAGTCTCTGTAGAGTTTAGCCAATGGTAGAATTAAGTTATTGACAAATAAACCAACATCACCATCAGGGGGGTCTATAACCTAATACGACAGACATTTTTTACTCTTACTAGGTCTTATTTCAATACCATGATTCGTCATCAGGCTCAAAAGTTAGGGCGACGAGTGAAAAGATGGAATTCCTAATTGCGCCACAAAGCATCAACCTGTCTGTAGGATACGGTATATGTAACCTGAACTAGGACATTCACAGTCGTCGACTGTGTTTCATTGAGTCATGATTCGGAGACCCACACACAGTCATGAAACCCCCTTGCCAAAGTGTCTCAAAGTCTCTAAATTTGTTAACTTTTTTATTTACCGTCTCACCCGCTTCTTGATTTATATGTAAAGAAATGTTAGTTTACTTTTGGTATTATAGTCATTGAGTGTGTGATTGATAACCAAAACTGTTGAAACTGTCCTCTAAAGATTCACTGTTATCTTCATTACAAGATTCAAGATTCATTTATTAGCATAACTATCGTACATGACAGCAATGTGTATTACAGTATATTATATTAATAATACAAAATGAAACATTGAAAAACTGTACTAAAATGAACAGGTGGGGGATATGATATGCTAGGACCAGTAATGGACAACCCGATAGGGCTTATGGGTATTGCTGGCCCTGTAAGACATATTTTAATAACAAAGTAGTAATACATATTTTACCTACAAGTAAAATAAACTAATAAATTACAATAATGTACAAACAAGGGGGAAGAATATTACAGATAAGTATCCATAACAAAACCGAAACAAACAAAAAAACCTTTGTTCATCTAGCTAAACCAAACACTTAACGGAAACGGGAATTCTGGACATAAAGGACAGACTTTTCAACAGTCTTGTTGAGGTAGGTATGTAATGCCACTTGCATAATGAGAACGCAGAGGTAGAGGAGGTAAAGTGAAGAAAAAGGAGTAGAGATAGAAATGAGATTGAAGATAAAGTAAGGAGAGAATAAGGACTTGGGGAGAAATTTAAAAAGAAATGTTTTTTTTTTTTTTTAATGTTTTTTCAGTTGAGCTTTGTAAAAGTATTTTTGTTTTAATTTGTTTGTGATGGATTGTGGAAAACCATTCCAAAGTTTTGCGCTGTGATAGTGAATAAAGTTGCTTTTCAGAGAAAGATTTTGGGAGGGGAAGAGGAAGTTTGTCGGCTTGTCTGGTCTTATAGCTGTGGATTTGTCTGTTTGTGGTAAAATAATGCTAAAATTCGGAGGTAAATGATGGTTGTGATAGTCAAACATGAAGAGCGTGTTTGAAAGTAAGTTGGTGAGGGGTGCTCTCAATTTACGTGTTTTCAGTGAGTAAAATAATGGCCAAAACGTGTGAGTTCTGGGGGAGGTGGTTTGTGATTAGTGCGATATGGGCCATTTCTGTGTGGGGTTTAGTTTGGTGAGTCGAGAATGATAGTTGGAGGCCCAGAATGTTACAGTAACTCAGGTATGGAGAACTAGTTGTGTTGTAAGATAGATTTTAAGGTGTGTCTGGAAGTGGTGTTTAGTCTGTCGATTGTGATGCCAAGACATTTGGTTGATTGTAGTACTGGGAGATGGGCTGGTTATCTATTGTTAAAATTTGATTGTGCTTATTAGTGTTGTTGTGTAGAGAAAGCATTAGTTTAGTTTTTTTTTAAAACCTTGAGTTTAAGTTTGTTTGCCGCCCGAAACCAGTCAGTGATTTTTGCGAGAACTTTCATGATTCATGTTGTTAAAAGTGCTTAATGTTATGTTTGAAAGAAAAATGTTGTGCATCTGCAAATAGATTAGTTTTAGTGGTTTGGAGATGTTGTGATGTCATTCTGTAAATGATGAAAAGTAGGGGTCCAAGGACCCTAGTCAACTAGGACAACTAGTATATGAACTCCAGGGATGAGTTGAAAATGAATCGCTCACCTGGGGAAGCACACAATATGTAATGCGTTCTACTGTAGAGAGTATCACACACATAATGTGATGCTTTCTACTACTGTAGATGCATTACCTATTTTATCACACACCATGTGTAATGCTTTTACTGTAGATAGCATTACCTATTTTATCACACAATCCGTGTGTATTATTTCTACTGTAGATAGCATTACCTACTTTATCAATCACACCAATATTGTAAGGTTTCTACTTTAGTGTATCACACACAATATGTGATGCTTTTACTGTAGATATCATTACCACCTCATTTTGATCACACACCAATTGTAATGTTTTCTACTGTAGAGAGCATTACCTATTTTATATTCACACACAATGTGTAATGCTATCTACAGTAGAAAGCTTTACACTCTTTATATCACAAACAGTGTGTCAATGCTTTCTACTGTAGATAGTATCACACAACAATATGTATGCTTTCACTGTATATAGCTTACCATATTTTATCACAACACAGTGTATAATTGCTTTCTACTGTAGATAGTATCACACACAACTGTGTTAGTTCTTTCTACTGTAGATGCAATTACCTATGTTAATCACACACCATGTGTAATGCTTCTACGGTAGATAGTACACACACAATAAGTGACCGCTTCCTCTGTAGAGAGCATTCCTGTTTTTAATCACACACAATGTGTAATCCAGCTGCCGTAATCCGCGAATTTGCGCATGAGCTCGTAAAAACCACTCACAAAATCTCCTCAATAGTTCTTACCAACTGGGGGTAGTTCCTTCCCAATGGAAAAAGGCTGTGTAATTCCCTTGCCTAAAGTACCCCCCCCCCCATTAGTAGTGTTCAAATTAAAGTCCCAATCTAGAATTTTGGGGAAAAAGGTTGAAGGTGTTTTCTGTGTCCTTTTCAAAGTGCTGAAGCAAGATTTTTTGAGTCCAACCTCTGGGAAATGTGGGGAACTCTCGCAGAGGGCGTTTTTTCAAATGGCCGCCAAAACTTCAGAAAGGGTATATTTAAGCTAGAATCAGCTATCTGAGATTTCAATGACATAATTTTGGGGTATTTCTGATGCCTCTCTATTAATAATGATATTAAATAATTAGAATTTATGATAGGTAGCTTTAGGAGGGCGCCTTTCAAAATGGCCCGCCCAAATTCAGAATGGCATATTAAATATCTAAACAGCTATCAAGAGTTAATATGAAATCATTTTGGTGATTTCTTAATGCTAATTAATTTGTTTAATGCTAATTCCAAATATTAGAATTTATGATAAGTACCCCTAGAGGGCGCTTCTTTTCAAATGGCCTGCCAAAATTCCATTTGGGGCTTTTCAATTATTAATAAATTCAATATAAATCAAAGTGAAGATTTTAAATACGTTTTTTTATATTTTCAAGGATGCTGAACAAGATTTTTTATGGCCACGTCTGGAAAATGTCGCTAACTCCCTCAAAATGGCCGCCACAATTTCCAGAAATGACATATTAAAGCTAAAAAACAGCTATCTAAGAGTAAAAAGTGATATTAGTTACTTTTTTCAAATACAAGCATGATCAAAGTGTAGATGTTTGAAAGTATTTGTTTATATTGTCAAGGATGCTGAACAAGATTTGTTTTGGTCCAACCTCTGAGAATTGTGGGAAAATCTCGATAGAGGGCGTTTTCAAACTGGCCGCCAAATGTCCAGAAACCGCATATTAAGTTTATATTACCAGCTATCTGAGAATCAAAATGAAATCATTTGGGGTTGTTTTCTTAAGGCTATTTATGATAAATGCCCCTAGTAAGAGCGCTTTTTTCCAAAATGGCTGCCAAAATTCCAGAAAATTGACATTTAAGATAAAACAGCTATCTAAAATGCAAAATGAAATCATTTTGGGTGGTCTTATTTGAATAATTATTGTATTTTCGACTTTCTAGGCAATTGAATGATATGATAGGTACGACTAAGAATTTTTTTTTTGTTTTCATTTCAAAATAGCAACCAAAATTCATATAAATAGCCTGTTTGGGGACGCTAATCAATTCATTTATTGACAAATACAAGTATAACTCAAAGTGAAAGATATTTTTAAGGTATTCGTTATCTTTTTCAAGGAGGTATTCGTTTATATTTTCAAGGATTCTCAGATTTTTTTTTATGTACAACCTCTTGTAAAATGTGGGAAAATCTCGCGGGAGGGCAAGGGCCACCAAAATTAACAGAAATGGCTTATAAGCTACATATATCCATCTCAAGAGTAACCATGATATTATTTTTGAGGTATTTGCTTAATTATGATGTGGGGGGGGGGGTAATTGTATATTTAGGAGTGTGGCTATTTTTTTGAATTGGCTGACAAAATTTAATATAATGTCTTTTTTCTACATTTCGAATTTTAATATAGTACAATTTTATATAATTTAAAATCGGGTCATCCCCTTAATACATAATTGGATTTCGGCCTTATTGAAGGGAGATATATTATCTATGGTTATTGCCCATCCTTCAGCGATTATTGCTAAAAATTTTCATAATTTTAATTATTACATAATCTACATGTACTAGTATTTACAATCTGAAATGTAAAAAAAAACTTCATTTGACAAGCCTTTTGAAAAGCGCCCTCTAGGGGCACTTTTTATATTGAAACAACCCAAAATTATGTTCATTTTTTATTCGCAGATTCTCATTATTCATACTTTTAATTATGGTGGTTTTCTGAAGTTTTTTGCAGCCATTTTACCAAATGCCTCTATAGAGATTTCTAGGATTTCCTAATAGAAAAAAGAATAACTACATAAGAACACCTACCGAAATTTGTTTCATTGGACTCTTAATGGCTGCTTTTAGGCTTTATATGCAA
>JAMKCH010021131.1:0-139452 GCA_023653785.1 Ophioderma brevispina
ATGTAGAATATAGGGAAAGTGGGTCTGTTAATATCAGTTAAAAGTAATACCAGCTGGAGTTGTCGAATTAGTTATAGAGTTGAATTGGTGTGATAACATTGTCAATTATTGTGGCTGAGTTGTGAGTTATTCTGGTTAGGTCGGTTTATTTTAAAAATGTATGAGTTTTTTAAAAAGTGATGTGATATTTATAAAATTCATTAAGGTGGACTATAATTATTAATTAGATGATATTAAAGTCACCCACAATAAAAACAATTTTGTGAGTCTTATTGGGTTCGGCGCAGAGTTGTTGATAGTTTTTGTTAGTTGTCATGAATTGGTGAATGGGATATTCATGGAGCCTATAAAATTACACCAAAAACAATGTTTTTAGGTTGTTTGTCATTAGAAGTAATGTTAATCAATTAAATAGTGTATCACGATTCGGACCCAGGGGTTAATATCATAGAGTACTTGTGAAAAAACTGATTATTAACTATACATGCATACACCCCTTCCCCTACCCGTAAGCGGGCCATTGGATATAACTGTAACCATCAAAATGAGGTGGGGATTGGTGTTTTGTAAAGCCATGTTTTGAAGGCGGAGAAATAGAGAAGAATTGTGAATTTAGCTGGTTTCAAATAATCGGAAATTTCATAATAATGTTTAATTAAAGCTACTGCAGTTTAAGGTGGAAAATCGAAAAAATGAATCACGGAATGAAGTTTGTTTGTTATTGAAAGCTAATCTTCTGTAATAATTATTGACATCATGTTAGGAGACTTTGAGTGAATTTGATGAGTGGTGGTCCACACGTTTCAGAAGATATGGGAACAGGTAGAAGGGGATTAATAATAAGAATTTAATTTTGTTTTTTATTAATTTAAAAGTTGGTAATGCTTAAGTAGTGTCAGTGAAGAACATTTCAATAAGTGCCGCATAGTAGTCATTCATCATGGAGAACGTGGTATGCACGCTCACTATCAAATCATGGCGGTTTCAGCGCGATGATATCGCGTTTACCCCGCTAGATGTCGAGTTTACAGCGCAGCCTATCCAGTTTGAAAACTCTATTGTGCCGAGTGTCAAAATCATGTCCAGATTTTATTATAAATTCATGCCAGAATAAATCATGCCGAGTTTTAAAAAAAACTGGACATGATTTTCCTCAAACATGAGCAAATGCGACATGATTTTTTTTATCCACATGAGGCAAACTCGACATGATTTTTTCTCAACATGCGCAAAACCGAGCATGATTTTTTTTTCTCAACATGAGCAAACTCGACATGATTTGTTTTACATACACAAAAAAATCATGTCGAGTTTTCTCATGTTGATGAAAATATCATGTCGAGATTTTGAAAATCTGGACATGATTTTGTCAAAAAACTCACCCTATAGAGAGCAAAAAAACCGATGTAAGAGGCAAACCGGACATATAGCGCTTGTGTAAACTCGACATATTAACGCTGCACATCGACATTATGGCGAGGAAAACTCGATGTACACAGGCGCGTTGAGTGGGTTGAAAATCGACAGGCGCGGGGGGAGAAAACTCGCCACTGATTGATACGTGGAAGCGTTGCCCTACGTGGTGTTAAAGGGTGAATTCAGCTGTTGTTAGTGTAAGGCATGAAAAGTTTAAAAAAAAGTGTAGAGTAAGGAAGAGTGTTGTTTGTTTAAATAAAGAAGAGAGATATGAAGCCCCAGTACTATGGGAACTAGGATGTGAGCGCAAGAGTTGGAATATCAGAAGAATAGTAGGTAGAAAAGAGGGCAAAGAACATCAAAACCAGAACAAAAATTTACAGGTAAAAAAAAATGGAGGGAAATAAGTATTTTACGGTGGGTAAAAGGGAAGAGTAGTTGGGAACTACAAGGAGGTGTTGAGAGTTAAGAATACAGCAAAATACAATTTAAAATCAAGTGGGAATTTACAGAGGGATTAACAAGGATGGTCCAATATATTGTAAAGAATAAGACGAACGAACAAATGGGGTAAATCTAAAAACTCGTGTGGTTAGCAGGAATTTTAAAAAATAAGAACCAAAGAGATTATTATAAAAAAATAAGGAAGTGAAAATAAATTGGGGTGATGAATGCATAGTTGAATTCAAGTTAAAGTAGCCAAGAAAATATACTGAATGGTAATTGAATGAGCACCTGCCTAGTACCACAAACTAGTTGCATAAAAAAGGGACGTGTGACCATGGAAAGGAAAGAGGATTAAGAAGAACAACAACGCTCCACAACCGATTTTAATCTGTTATCCATTCAACCCGCATAAAAGGAAAGGATTCAAAAACCACCCTGTGATCATAATCCTCTGACCGCAATCGATGATAGGCGAGCAATCCTTAGAGTAGAATATTTTTGAAAAACCTATGTCCCAACACGTAAAAGTGTAAAAGTATATGCATATTTAAACATGTTCGGCGGTCTCCGGTGATGTATTTGTTGTGTTTGCGTCTATATAAGAGTTTAATGTACATCGTTATGCGGTCAGTTTTACTGGACCACGCCTGCCCCAGTTGAAAAATCAAGGATGGCTAGTTTGACTAAAATTGAAAGTTGGACGGGGGGCATCTTGGATTTCGTGGGCACCCATGCTCGTTCCAGGGGTTCTGGAATTGACCACTAACAGGACCAATTTTCAGCTAAAATATACCCGGCCTCTAATTGGACCAGCTTGGTGAAATTTAGCTAGGTTTCAGTGAAAATATTACACCTAACGGGACAGCAGTAATATGCCATCCTTACTGGGAGTGTTAAAATATTATTTTCCACTAGAGGCCCTAGTATCCCCAGTATATACTCTCTTTTGAAATACACTTATAAGGTATTATAAAATCTTTACTTGTATGCAAAATATTGTTGATAATATTTATCAATAATTTTTCACGTAAGATTATTACATAATTATTTATCATATTGTTTTGTTATAGGCCTATTCTTGAGGAACAAATAAAAAGTTATTGAGATTGAAGGTAAATTGCAGTGAGATTATACCCCTTGCCGGGCATGTTCTCAATACATGAAAAAAGATACTCATTAAAATAGCACAACCTTACAAGAAAAATGACACTGTACTACGTAAGAAAAAATACACAGTGTTATTTTGCTGATATGTTTAGATTATTTTTTCCTATTTGTATCATTGAACCAGTCAAATCACAACTGAATTGTACCCCTAAGCGGGACTAAAGTTGATACCCCTGTCGGTAGTCCCGCATTTGCAGCTAGTCCCTCTTTTTGTTAGGAACGAGCATGGGTTCACCCGAGCAAAATCCACGAACCCCGGGGTGTTGACGGGTTCCATGGATGGGGCATAGTTTGAGTAGTCGCTTGATTCCCGATGACCCGGAATCTTTTCGCAATGAAGGGAACAACCACGAACTGAGAGTGTCGAGCCAGAAATTTGAATAGGATTATAATCGGAAGGGCCACTTGCGAGAATATGAATAACAATTACAATTATAGGGCGCAGAGAGATCGTTCAACGTCGGTGGGTGTTGTGGTTCCTTCTCAGGGGGGTGAACGCATTCAACCAGTCCGTCCCGTGCGGGCGCTGACATTTTGAATATTGCACGGAATAATAATTATCAGTTTGTGTGCTTGTATACACACCTAATGTCAATCGATACAAACAATCCTCCAAATATCAGTTGTTGGATGTTTTGGGTGCTATTGGGTGGTTAAATTTTGTCCTAGCAATAGCCACAACACGAATGAAATGACACATCAGCCCGTCTGGATTTAAATAACCGCCTCAATGAATACAAATTTTCACCTAAGCGCGCAAGTTGCATTATGAGAAAAAAAGTTCTGAGGGCACAATTATCCAGGTCCACTATTTTACCCTGGCCCACCTCTACACATACATTAATTTGTATCACTACCGATTAGTGTATATGCAAAGCGTTAAGCGGCACCCACAGTAATGTGGAAGAAGGCGGAGGCAGCCATGCTTTCTATTGTTGAGTACTCTGTTTTCGTTGTGGTCGGCAAACATGCGAGACGGTGATTTCTAAAGATCACGTAAACGTTTTTGCCTCTCTATCTATATAGAACCGCTTTTGTTCCTTCTTAGCTCTTTCTTCCAGTGTGTGAAATCGACTACAGCAATCATAGTCAGGTGAAAATGGATAGAAATGCTTTGATTTAGCGCGGTACCTTTGGTGTTATAGAAGGGGTAATCTATATTAAATACAATGGTTTCAACATAATAAATAGTATACAAAACTTAATGTTGACCAATTTGCCAGTAAGTTTAATAAGTTTGGATTGTGAATTTGAACCTATCCTTATACTTGGAAAACCAGCAAAATATAAAGAATAAATTAAACAGTGGTGGTCAGCATTTAGAAATAGTACAAAACCCATTGTGACCATTTTGCATAAATTAATATTCGCTAGTGAGTATGAAATAACCCATTCAATAATATAAAACCAGCATAATATATATACATATGGCGCCGCAATCGGTGATATTGGTGATGTATCGACGCCTTAGCAAGAACAACCGAGGTGAAAGCCACTGAGAACGGGACCTAACAGAAAGGTTCAAGACACATCAAAAGATCATGCCGGCATTGATATATACCCCATTGTTTTCCACCACTCCATCACCATGAGAACTGAACATGAATATAAACAGATCCGAAATGACTAGTTTCACAAATATGGTCCTGGTTATGTACCTTTTACGGCCCTGTTTATTGGCAATGGAATGTCCCACAAGTTTGGAGTAGGTTATCCTCTCATTTCCCCTGCGAAAGAGCATTTCCTTCCCCCCAACACCTAAAAACAATTGGGATTTCTATCATCTGATCCCGTTGTTCTTAGTATGGCGCAGTGGCGTACCGACCGTGGGGCAGGGGGGGGGGGGTCAAGGTGACCCCTCTGGCTCGAAAAAGCGTGCAATATGGACCAATATGCATTTTTTTCCTCGTTTTGCATACAATTTTTACAATTGTCAGCCTAAGTGGGCAAAATTAAAGTATCCTTTGTGATTTTTGAACGCTAGCGCATTTTTCTCAAATTCAGACTTAATTGGAAGCGAATTCACCGGACACATACCTAAGTTGCCCCCTCTGGTAGGAACGACTTGGAAATTTTGCCCCCTCGGGATCGACTGCTCGGTACGCCACTGGTATAGTCGTGTTAACTTATATTAGGTGCGACTCTCTCTATTTTCGAAGACCATGGTAAAAGTACAACACGGTGACATGAGGCACAAAACACACCATCAAAATCAACGGAAATTTGGAATTAATCTAGTGAACCACAAAAACTGAACGTGAAACGAAATCTGTACATGTGTAAACCGGGGAGGTTTCCAGAGGACCCATACCAAGACTTTTTTCGTGCGACTCGTTTTAACGCAAGCTTGTAATTGCCTATTTACTTTTCCTTTTGATGAAAAACAATTTGAAGACCTCATTTCCGGGCCTCGTTTCAGAGAAAAAACTACCCTCGCGTCTCGGTGGATCCCCCTTGGCACACCACGGGACGGGGTCGATGACAATCTTTTCCCGATTACACGTTTTTTAGAAAGGTATGGGCAAAGAAAGGGTACAAGATCTAGGAGCAGTAGCTATTAGCCCGCATATAATTTTCTCACTATCTTGCTCAATATGTTTTCAACACGTAACAAAAGCAAACGGCAGTTCTATTACGATATAGATTGGTCTTGCGTACAAAAGCAAAGGGCAGCCTAATACCTTATTGCTTCATATTTTATTGGGTATCCAAAACCTCAAAGGGCGTTGTACTCACATTTAAATGCAAGATTGCGTGGAAATGGATAAATAGTTTATTCGCAGGTTACAATGTTCGTCTCAAATCTCTACGCAAGCCAGCCTTTTTTCCACTCCCTCTTCGTACAGTAAACGGGATTTGTCCAGGTCCAAAAGTAAAGCAATGGACGATTTTGACATTACTAAATATTGGCAGCCACATGGTACGTGATAGCGCATTATTTGGATTCTCATATGCTTGATCGCCATTGTTCGGCGGTGAGTTATAGCGATGCTAACCCCGGAAAAGACATCTGCAGAGTCCAAGGTTCACCGGAAACGACATACTATAGACGAGATGGGAAAAGTGAGCGAGCTTGCTTCTACTTACTGCTACCGAATGAAACCGACCAGCAACCTGGATTGATACATTTGATAAAATCTCGTAAGTCCGATTAATTTTTTGCTCATATATCAATCACTTTCATTACACTATATCACTCGTGTTTCTCACTCATTAGACTCACCATGCATCTAATAGCGGATATTACTCACACAAACCCCCCCTCACTCTTTCCCTAACAGGAACACACTCACTCACTACATGACCAACGATTATCAAAGTCTTACTGACTCACCCAATTCATCGTCGTTTCACGAATAACACAATCACACATTCACTACTTATTAACCAAGATCATCGCTCACTTACTACGCACTCACTCGTACTCGCTTCATATCGCTCACACCCACTCT
This sequence comes from Ophioderma brevispina, assembly GCA_023653785.1. Classification (NCBI taxonomy): domain Eukaryota; kingdom Metazoa; phylum Echinodermata; class Ophiuroidea; order Amphilepidida; family Ophiodermatidae; genus Ophioderma; species Ophioderma brevispina. The sequence goes on from JAMKCH010021131.1 coordinate 6,483, forward strand.
CAATATCTGACATTGTATTCTTCATTTAAAATGCTAGATGTTTTATGAAGAGATACGTATAAGGGAAAATTTGTAGAATCATCAACTTATTTGTATTGTCTTTGAGAATCATGCTTCTCTGTTTTAAAATTGGTTATGTAACAGAATTATAAGTCTCTTAATGTACGTAAGGTTTTCGAACCGGACTTGATTAAAGAGACATGAGGAGATTTCCAGAAAAATAAGCGCCCAATTTTGTTTCGAACCCGGGTTTTGTGGCAATTGGAATGCTTGCCAAGATATATTAGACACACCTGAAGTGAATAAGCCGAATACAGCCGTTCTTTATGTAATAGATGTGATTTAGTACTTTCTGTCGTGCACGACAGTAAAATACTAAAGCAACGGTGTTCTATGGGGACAATGACGATAGTCAGGCAAGTTAAAAAAAAGGTTGCGGTTTTCTTTCGTGCTTGTAGGTCGAATAAACCGTCTAGTATCCCTTAACAGTAGTTTCATCTGTCGAAAATTTTTTAAAGAAGCTGATATCAAACGGTTTTGATAGGTATGGGTGTCAAACATTTACCCAAAAAAAGTGAGTTATAAAGGGATGGGGGAAAATTGGTTTTTGGGAGCCAAAGGTCAATAACAGGGTCAAAGTTGGAAATTGATCCCATATGTTGAAAAGTATACCCCGTTAATAGTTTAATCATAAGTGCCACGTAATAGGATTCGTTGCCCCAGTAATCGTTCCAAACAAAACATCACAAGGCTTATGCGCGGGGAATTCCAAACTTTTCATGTGAAGAATGTGTCCTGTGCCCTGTGATTGTTTGCCATTTGCTGGGGCAACGATTCCCAGTACATTGGGACTTCAGGGCAGCGAATCGACCTTAACAAGACAACGTCACACTTGGCGTTACATAAAAAATCTTCCCTAGCCCTAACGGTGGAATATCATAGTAGAACTATACAACTTTAAAGGTGCTTGTCCGATTAGTGTATTGTGTTCTCTACTTGATAGGGAGAGCCTGAGCAATTGCATATACACCCCATCCGTTAAACCGGGGAAACAAAGCTTGCGTTGTGGATGGTAGGACGCAATAATGAGGGTTGCAAGCCCTATTCAAATACTGTGTATCTTGCGGTGGTTACCCACTTAACCGGCGGTTTTTTGTTTTATCTGGGAATGAAATGGGATTTGCGGGCCTCAAATTTCAGGACGACAATGAGAAAAGACGGCCTTTTATCTATATCAAAATCGATACTACTTCCGGGTAAATCAGGGAGGTCCAAAGGGCATCGGAACACGCACCTTTAAGCTTTTCTGGATATTCAAATAGAGGGATGTCTGTAGTCATGTAATGGTCCCCTCTTGACCTACAAACATGGCGTGCCTATTGCATAGGGTATATTTTTGAACCTTTTCGGTGATTTCTTGGGAATGAAAAGTGTATTTTATTACAGGCATATAAGAGGGGAGTTTCATAACCTGATCCCATCTGACACACTTTTTTCTGACATCACTTTGAAGTCGGAAAATAACAGGTTTATTCCGTTAAGTTTCTGAATTCATAAATGTGTTAGAAAAAAGTGTTTCAGATGGGTCAGGTGACGGAAACTCCCATAGAAAGGGGCGGCAAAACAGCCGCTGACCAATTCTGAATGACAATATCTGACGTAAATGGACCTTGGAAATGAGCAGCGGAAACTTTCGGAGCAAAAATACCTCGGGGGTAATAATGAACAAGCCACTGACGGCATTACGCAAACGCGAATTAAGGGTAAGTATTGAGCCCACAGCGAAAGTGTTGAGTTGCGTGTGAGACCGTTAGGACGCTAATCGGGTTCATCAAACAAAAAAAGGATCAGAACGCATGCCATACCCGATACAGGTAACGTTGATGAATCCATAATCGTTTTCATTTAGTCTTCTACAGAACGCGCTTGCAACTGAAACCTATATCCTGGACACGGACTACAACGACTATTGGGCTTTTCCATGAGTGCAACAAATATCCGCGGGATCACCCCATCGTTTATGGAGGCAGCATATTGCACCGAATCCAGGAAAACCTGTATGGCCAGGTGGCTTGACGAATTTCCAGATAGCTCTCGCTCATTTGAATCATTTAAAATCGATGTTGACCCTTTCGTTTGGCACGATCAGGAGTATGCGTAACGATGTCTGAGAATACTGGATAAAGAGTGAGGAAAAGTGATATTGTAATTTTACTGACTTAAAAAAAACATTTATTATTTATTATATAAGTCGTCATTTACCATTCATTAGAGACAAAAAACTACATGAAGCATATCACATTCATAAGTCGTTTTTGGAAAATTGGACTTTATTCCTATTGTACACTGTTTTTCGTATAACATGGAAATGCGCCATGCAAACGTTAAACGTCATTCTGACATATATTAAGAATACCGTGTGAGAAGCGAGATAGTTCGGCGGGAGCCAGTCAGGGATCCAAGACGATATAACGGAAAAAGCGTGAAACTAATGTTGCGTGCCAAGTCAACTGAACGATTGCCTATGTTCACATTGGTCCTGGACTAGTGAGTACGTCGGACCGATACTACTTCTACACCGGACTCTATTGATATTAATTTATTGAAGAACAGAATCCGAGCTATCTTGTGGTTCAAAAATAAAGTATCTGTGGCATTGGACGTCACACTAGGAATGTTAAAACTTCTCTTCCGAAGGATGGTGGTTGCCAACTTCCCCTATCCCTATTTGCGCTTGTTTTTGCATTAAAAAGAGCGTAAAATGTCAATTAACAATTACATCTAATCATTTGGCACCAGAAAAGGGGTGTGGTAGGGTGTGAAAAAAAATGGGGGTGGTAACAACTCCCTTGCCGGTAGACGATGTTAAAGTTTTGGAATACAAATTATTGTTCAACCGGCGATATCGCGATTCGTTTCTACATGGTCTTTATTAACCCTCGTCCAACCGAGGGTTTTTCTACTACATTTACGACCGGGGTTACCAAAACAATTATTGCCAGTATTTGCTTATGGCATTTTACACAGTAAAGTATAAGTAGCAACCACCCCACCTTCCGACTTTGACAGGGCACCCTGACCTCCTTGAAGGTGGTACGTTATTTTTTCGCTCAAATGACCGCAAAGGATGAACTTAAAATGATATAAAGGCCTTAGATCTTATTCGTTTGCGTTTTTATGTGACAGGGAATCATCCGAGGGTTAAACTACTCCTTTAGCGGAGTAAATCATAACTTGTGTAAGGTACATATTTAAGCAGTCACACAAATTTCTCGTATAAGTATCAAATCAAACCCAAACACTTGTTTAGGGTGTTTTTTGACCACCTTCCGAGTTGTTTGTCACTAGTCTAATATTGATCTTGAGGCAGTCTGTGTGAGCCAATTGTAAAATTCATTTCTTTTTCATTGTTTTAAGCGACACTAAAATTACCATATTTGAAAATCGTAAGTCCAGGTAATGCCACATAAACTAAAGTTGAATTCTGATTTGTGACCCATTTTGCTTGATTTTTGCTTAAAGCAATATTAGCACATTTTTGAAGAGCGCCCCCAATTTTCTAAATTTGATATTTTTGCACAGTTACGTTGGTAATTGGAAACTATACATGCGAACGAGAATGCTAAAAAAATGCGTATTTATCACAAAATAAGCGATTTTTGTAATTAGAATTGGGATTCCAGATTGGACTTAACGGTAGAGCTGGAAATGTTACGTTTATGTCTGTCCATGATGAAATAGTGCCACCTCGAGAAAATAACTTCTGCCTGAACCAATAAAACAACTAATGGATGAGCGTAGACACGTACATGGCGCTATTTCCCGGCTATTTTACATTGTTAGGCCGTTTCCAGCAGCCGTTGTATTATTATCGGGGATCCCCGATAATAATTATTCTAGTACAAAATTCCTTCGTTTGTGAAACATAGACATTTTCGAGCTTAACCATTCACAGGTATAGTTTACTAGCCAGTTACCAATGCAATCGTGTAAAAATCTCCAAATTTTTTGAAATATTGGGGGCGCTCTTCAGAAAAATGTGCTAATATTGCTTTAACTTTGCATCACATATGGTCATTAAACTAAATCTGGTGCCTTATTGTTGGTACTATTATCCTTGACTTGCCTGTTTGATTCATTGATTTTATGGTGTTTTCATTTTAAATGAAACTGAAATATTTCACAGGGTTTTGGACCTTTGGATAAAACAAAAAATAGATTTTACAGCACTCACTCACATCATGACGAATTGGAATAACAATTTTGAACAGAATCTGATCACACTTTTAAAACTCCTCGTTTTGTAGCAATGTCATAAAAAACAACCCGCATATCTGCATAAATTGCCTTGCCATATGCTCATATAAGAGATTCACTATCAGGATGGTCCAGTTCTTATCAGAACGCGAATGCTTTACTCTTTAACCTCATCATGATTTTAAGAAGTAAAATGAGTTGGAAATGGACACTCGAGATTTTTGCGGTGGTATCTATGTTATCCCATTCAACTCATGGTCAGCTATCATCGCCTTTTTTTCGTTATAACAAATTGGGAATTGGTCCTTGTCCAAAGGTTGAGCCGATGAAAGATTTGGACATTACTAAATTGTACGGCGGCTTTTGGTATGTCCAGGCGCATTATTTTGATACAAATACGCTTGACCGTCACTGTTTGAAGTTTCAATATATCGATGCTAACCCAGGAAAAGATGTATGCCGAATGCAAATACAGCGCTATGCCACTGAATATGACGATGGGGAAATAAAAATAGCTAATTTCTCTGTTCTCTTACCTGATGAAAATGAGCGTGCCATTTGGATTGAGACGTTTCGTAAGTACTATTCTATTCTCAACCTATTGTGTTTTAGATGTCCAACAAACTTATGTTTTTTTTTTCTATTTTCTATTTCATTATTCAACCAAGAGCACTAGGCAATCTTGTATCGTCAGTCAGTGGTGTCCAAATGCATAATAATCCCTATAGTACACAGTATGAATTAGTCCGATTGATACTCTTCATTAGTCTTAAAATGATTAAAATATGTCTTTTACAACCTAATTACACCCGTACATCTATTAAATATATGTTTCTTTCCTTCTGCTCTCTCTTTCCGTGAATAAAAATGCGTCTATCAGCTGTTCCTGCTATTTTATTCAGCCCCTTTTAACACGATCATTCCTGCTAATTTGTCTCTGTATTCTGGATATACAACTTCATATAGCGCCCTCAATACATTCCAGCAAGACTAGCATAGTGGATATGAATATGCATATATGAGTGACCTTATGAATTGTGTACATATCGATGTTGACGAACCAATCGACTGGTCTGGTAAATGCGTACACGCAGGGGACAAGCTTGTTGAAATTGCTGAAATATTCCTTAGAAGTTAAACTAATGGGTTCGCAATACAAGTTTATTCAGTTTATGCAATTTTCTTTTTCTCGTTTGCAGATGATTTCCCCATGAAATACTACATCCTAGACACCGACTACAATGACTACCTGCTTATACACGAATGCAATCAATTTCCAAGAGATAATCCGTTCCTGTACGAACAGAGAAACTACATTCATTCCAGAACCCCTGTATGGCCAGATGGCTCCAAGAGTTTCGAAAAAGCTCTGAATGTTTTTCAATCTTATAGAATCGACACAGGTTCTTTCATCTGGCTAGATCAAAAACATTGTGTGAGGGATAGCAAACCCAATTCCAACACATGAACGTGAACCAATTCCAAAAGCCGATCCCACATGTCCACAATGCATTGTATTGTGAGTATATGACGTCACACCAACAATGCTACGCATGCGTATCGTTACGCATGCGTATCGTATTCAATACAATGCATTTGTACAATGTGAAAACAGTGAATAATATATTTCTTTCTTTTTAATATGATACCCATGTCATGAGATTTGTTTCAGAATAATAAATATTAACGAAGATAAATTGTCTATGTTGAAACTTAAAAGTGAAAACGAATTATTCAAATATATGGGTCATATCATAGCGTTTAATCATTCTTTTATAAAAAATAAAATGAGTTTGATGAAATGTTGTCATTGTTGAGAAATCGCTGTACCGTCTCTATAAAAAAAGAGTACTGTCTTACTGAATTACTTGCCTAATTAATTAAAAATTAATTAACAATTACCTAAATTAATTAACTAATTAATTACTTGCTTACTTGACTAATTGATAACTTACTTAATTCGTCGGCCGCGTCACATAGTGTCGTATTTGCAAAATACGTATTTTTCGAGAAGATTTTGCTCTATCTCAATTTACTCTATTATTGTTAATTAAAACATATATTTCAATTAAAACCTAGTGGAAAATCGCAATGTAACCTAGATTTAAAATATATTTAACTAATTAACTTCCAATCTATTTAGATATGCAAAAAAATATCTTAAATGAAAAACGTCTCTATGTGAAAACAACAAATAGCAATTTCAATGTGTAAATAACAAATACAACGCTAAAATGCGTCGATATGTGACGCGTTTGCACAATACGTCACTATGTGAAAACGACAAGATAGCAACTCTACCGTGGACTGAAAAATACGTCGCACAAATACGTCACTGTGTGAAACGGCGAATACTTCAAAATGCAGATATGATGCCATACGATACGATGATTAGGATACGTCGCAGGTCATGTATGGGGTCAAAAAACGACAAATAGCAATTTCAATGTGTAAATAATAAATACTACGCGCAAATGCGTCGTTATGGGACGCGTTTGAGCAAATATGTTTTCATTTCATTTATTTCATTCAGAACAACAATCATGATACAAGTGATTACCGGTAGGTGGAATTGAGTCAGTCATTCATTTCATCTTCCACTGTGTATTGGATGTTTCGAAACTCCATCCAAAGTCTGCTGGATTTATAACAAATCCGGTGCTTTAATAATTTATTGACCCCATACATGACCTGGCAAATGACTTGAAAAAAGAAACAAAACACAGATTAAAGTAAACAAAGGAAGTCTAGTTTTATCGACACAAGTTTTAATTGTTAACATAATCACTTATAAATATGTTCTTTTCATAAATAATAAACAATACAAATATTAATTGCACATCAATGAAACGGAGCTTTGAATTTATTACATAGTTGGTATCTGTTCAAATCATGCCAGAAGGAATGTAATTGCAACCAAAATAAACACTCCAAAATCCAAAGAAATGGTTTAAAAATATTGCACTATCTTTGTGCATTTAATTTGGAAGCAAAGTATCAAGGAGTTTGTAGGAATTTGCGTTTTTTTATGCGTTTTGCGTTTTCACTCAACCAGAAAGTGGCACAAACTCGATTTTTGTGTTCCGCAGTAAACTGGAGTTATCTCTGGATTGAAACAAGCAAATGAGATGAAACAAAAAATACTGGAAAGCCTAGTCCTTTTTTCTTTAATGTGATGTACAAAACGACTTATGTTGAGATATAATATTGAAAAAAACAACGGTTTTTGAATGTACCATTTTTAGACAGGCTGCAGATGCAGAAGACAGTGAAGACAATAAAGAAGACCTTTTTTATGAACACAACTTGAGTGCTAACAGGTATGACACTTAAAGGTGCTTGTTCCGATCGCTTTTGGTACCCCCTGATTTACCCGGAAGTAAAATCAATTTTGATATCAGGTGAAAGGCCGTATTTTTCTCATTGTTGTCCTGAAATTTCAGCTTTCAAATCCATTTCTTTCTCAAGATACAGATAAAAAACTACCGTTTTAGTGGTTAACCATCAATATTAGCACAGTAGTGAATAGAGCGTTGCACAATGCAATACAATAAGTTTGTTTCCCACGGTACTTGATGGTCAGTGTGTACAATTGTCAGGCTCTAATATCAAGTAGAGAACAGGATAGACAAAAATCGGAACAAGCACCTTTAACCGAGGTACATGGTATAGACACAAAAATAAGCGCGTACTTTATGTCCTGTTATTATGTTCAGGCAAAATTCAACACATGGGTATGTGTACGTATCAGACAAGTCTTGTAATTAAATTAATTAAAAATAGCAGCCATTTTCAATAGTTGCCCTTGTTAAATTGTTTGTACCACGGTGATATCAACATAAATCAACCTGATATCAAGTACCAGACCTGCTCTGCATGCTTTCCATGGTTCACTGCATCCATTGTTATTTGATCGGTTTCTAGATCCGTGTTGCAATTCAAGAACCTAGTTGACGTCACAGTGGTCCACACTTTATTTGAAAAAGGCAGCGTCTTGGAGACAGTTTTCATTTGAAATTTACAAATTACAGGGATCGTGTTAAGTATAAATAGTGCAATTATCTTAACAAATGCTTTAACATGCTTAAGGGCAAGAAAAATATAGTAGTTTGCCTCAAAGCTGATGAGTGGTTTGAAAACTAATGCGGTACGCGCATTTTTTTTCAAATTCCTAAATCTAGGCGCTTGACTCACCCTTAAAATATCAAAACACGATACGATACGGCGGAGGTAACATGGTCTGAATGTTCATTTTACAATACAAAGACACAACTAGCAAATATCTGCATATAAGGTTTATAGCGTCTGCGTGCATGACATAGCCTGGTCCAAACGGTAAACGTAAAACACATCCACTCTGGCCTCTGCTATTGATGCTATGGATACAAAATGCCTCCTCTCCTGAACAGTGGACCATGTCCAAAAAGATTTGGAAATTTCACTGTCGCTTGGATTTACTATAATCGTGGGTTTGTGAATCATTTAACCACTAGACGGTACACCCGACTTTTGTACAACATATCGTCGTGGGTTCTGCATACTGTCGAATCAGCATAAATGCTAGTTCTGAGAAAACGGCGTTTGAAAGTTTGCGTTACCTTTGAATGCGTGTAATTAAATGAAATAAAAGGAAATGGCTATTTTAAGTGGTGTATGTTAAAGACATGAATGGTTACTAACTGACGACAGTATTAAAATGCCAAGAAACAACTGTTTTCTTAGTCAAAATGGCCACTGAATGTGATTTGATAGTTTGTGAAAACCCAAATGTTTGATTCGCTGTGTTCTAAGGAGTCGAATACGTATTCGACTGCATGAAACCCGTTGATTTCTAATGTTGGTATGGTGAGATTACTATAGCTACGGGTTTTTACTATTTTAAAATGATGAAGCCGATGATGCCACGATGATAAGAATAACGATGGCGGTGATGATGGTGACAAAAACGATGAAATAAGGGAACATCGAGCTTGACGACGATAATGATGCTACTGATCGATGATGATGGATAATGATGATGATGGATGATGGATGATGGATGATGATGATGATGATGATGATGATGACGATGGCGATGATGATGATGATGACGATGATGACGACGACGATGACGATGTCTATTGCATTGTGTTTATGCTACAAACAGTGCAAATTTGTATACAAACGACTTCATAAGCGGTTAAAATGGGAAACATTCAGTGTTGCATTATCGTTCGTTGTAAAATATAGCGCAGACTGACCACGATGACCAACAAATTCAGAAAATTACAACCTCTTACAAATTTGGCTCCTTAAAATTAATATCTTTAATTAGTCGCCAATATGTTTTAACTCATTTTTGCAGAAAAACATAAATTTCAGAAGGAACACAAACATTGTAGTGCATGTTTTATAAATATGCATGTTGCAACACACAATAAATATTGGCTAGAACTGTTCAAAAATTGAGCTCAGAAACTATTTAAAATGTAACCGGAATGTTTCATAACTCAAAGGGATTTGGAGGAAAAGAGTGGTCTATACAACTTTATAACAACCATATTTTTTCTCGTTTTCTTAAATTTCAAATTACATGTATAGTTCCCATCTTTTAAAGTAATGTACACGCTTAAAATATATACCAAACTTGAAACGAATTAATAGTTAAATGGGTAATATACTCAATAGTAAAATCAAACATAATCTAAACAATTTAGAGGGCACTAAAGCTTATACAAACAACTTCCCAAAGAAAATATCAATTTGTTCCTGAAAGGCGAGTTTTTTAAATGATGTATTAGTAATTATTTAGTTTGCAGAATATCCAAGTTAACATCAAAGAAAATCAAACTTTCTCAATATTTTTACCAAGTCTATTTTTGCAACACGGTTTACTAAGGGGTGGGGTGGTAAGCCCCGAGAATTCATTATTAGCAATATATGATTTCGATGTTGGTACCAGTTGATAGCTTTGGTCCTCCGTTTTCTATTGCTTCCACCATAACCTAGTATGGCGTCACAATGACGTCAAAGTTCACAAGTTGGCAAAATTGGTAATTTCCGCAGACACACATCAGAGTATAAAATGAAATTTTGCATCAAAAAGGTAGGAATATTGGATTTTCATGCGGGTTTTGGCACCAAATGATATGGAAAATTACTAGTTTTTAATCAACATATAATTTTAGAGCCATACAGTGCACAATATTAAAACAAATGAACTAATAGCTAAAGGGTAATGCAGTATCATTTATAGGCGAATAATGTGCCCGAGGTCGGAAAACTAAATAATGGCGCCCATTACTTTTAATTTTCTTCTGCCCGATGATACATTATGAGCCCATAGATGATACTACAAACCTTTATTTCTATTCTATTTACTAAAACAACTTGATTGTATTTTGTTTGTTTGTATAGGTTTTAAGGTAATATGCCTAATTCATGTGTATTTTCAATGCTGATGAATTAAAATAAATGATAAGAAAATGCATTAGCGGCTCATTATGTATTTTGTTTGTTTGTATAGGTTTTAAGGTAATATGCCTAATTTATGTGTATTTTCAATGCTGATGAATTAAAATAAATGATAAGAAAATGCATTAGCGGCTCATTATTGCATAATAATGGGCAGTAAACTGATCAATCAGATTGCTGCATTTTCAATAATAGGTAGTAGAGGTAATAGAACTACTCCCCACCAATCGACTTCGACGCTAACCCCGGTGAAGGTGCTACCTTGAAATTTGCTTCGCCAAAATGAGCAGAAGGATATGAAATAATTATATGGAAGACCACTTAACGAAAGTTTTAACGTTTTGGGCACGGGAGGAAAGTTTACCTGGGAGGTAACTCATCCCCTTTGGTAATACGAGGGTTAATGTCACTAAAAGTGATAAATTTGGTTTATTCGTTCAAATGTTAAAACTACAAAACTTGGATAGTTCTTTTACACGACGCACATGCCGTAAGTTTCAATTAGTACAAGTAACATAATTAAAACACAAAAATTAAAATGTGAAATAACATGACCAATCCCTCATGAAGAAAGGTAAATTTCACCGATTGCCTTAAATCTTGACATGTATGACAGACCTATTAACGATTTTGATCACTGAAGTAGCAATTTTTGTCCCAGCGAATACGTATTCGTTCGCAAGTTATCTGTGTGCTTTGAAATATTTGGACACGCAAAGCTATCGAATACGTATTCGATTGTTTGTGAAACCCGTTTTATACAAATGGGTGTTATTCGACTGCGGCTATTTTGGTTAGGAGATGTAATTTCACTTTTATTTTTGGGTACAATTAAAGAGTACATAAAATGCAACCAGAATCAAGTATTAACTCAATTTGACCAAAAAAATCAGATTCGACACTATGTCGTGACCACGACGATATGAAATAAACGCGTAAACATCATTTTAAAACAATAACAACATAGCAATAAAAATGCTGCAATTCAGCAATATCGTCATATGAGGGTAGAACCATACTGTTCTTCGAACTGGTTTCACCAGCAAAGTAACATTATATTTTTGTACTTGCTAGTAAATGCACAACGCTGTATACCTACACCTAAGATTAATTTCATGAAATACCAAATTCAAAAAGCAAGAAACACACACAAAAAACACACACTCGCGCACACAAACACCACATCACACTCACACATACACACACCTACACCTACAAACACCTACACATACATACTTACAAGAGCTAAATTGTGGAGTTTCTACTAAAAAATCTCTTAAAAAGTGACTTTTTCTGACTTTTTCTTAACAAACCACTTTTTCGTTACTATAGTAACATTTTTTTCTCTTAAAAAGACACTTTTTAGACATTTTAAAGATTTTTTTTTGCGCCACAGGTCTATAAAGTTACTACTCTAGAAAAATCCTCTTTCTTCTCTTTTACGGAATAAACCTCAATACTAGATTACAGTTTATTTCGTTATAGGCCATAAAGTAACGTAGTAAGTCTGTTTGAATAACCCCACAACGTCAAGAAAATCACTCTACAACGTTAAATCACCCCACAGCGTTCTATTTCTACGTACAAATCACCACACAACGTCACTCTAGTAAGTACACACACACACACACACACACCCACACACACACAAAACATGTGAGCATTGAAAACCTGCTCATAGTTTTTTTTTAAACATGCAATCGAAAATGTGCTCTAAAACACCTTAGTGCATCCCCTAACCTCGCTAACGCTACAATGCCCAATTTCAACATGCATTAGTCAACGATGAGATTTGACCAATCAGCATTTAGAGTTTGCACACAAGGAAAGGCGATGGCGTTCAACCATAGCGATGTCAATTCTGACGGTAGGATTCTTATAGGCATGGTTCACCAAACTGTCTGCCGTGATCAAACACTTGCTGGTAGACCAGATGAAACAAATCCTGTCGTTTCAATTGAAGACACGTACCGGATTTAGAATATTTCAGTAGTTTACTTCACTGTAAATGTTTTCTCATGATAGTGCCTCATTAGCCTTCAATATAAAATAATCAAAGGGCATAATTGCATTATACCCTTTCGCATCTACTTTTGATCTTGTGCTTTATTCTTGATAATGCAACTTTGGTGTTATTGAGCATTTTGAGATATGTAAGGGGTGAATTAACAGGGGTCATATTTGAAAACTTTCATACGAGATTAAAAGGTGTACAGTGTGCCCCCCCCAAAATAAAATAAAATAAACACGCAAAATTTGGTGCCGGACACCACAAGTTTTGAACAAAAGCACATGACAACTTGTTCTTTGTTGTAAGGTAACATAGGACTGTTAGCTAATGTCACAGAAAGAAATCATAATGATTGAGTCAATAGTTTTTAAGATATGACCCCAACAATCAAGTGCCTCGCAGGACCCATTCTACAAAAATGAGGAGCTGATAACTACGAGAGTGGGACTGAAGAACAGATACAATTTTGATATTTAATTGCCCAATGCTGTTGTACTAGAACAACTTCTACTTGATCAAATAACTGCATTTACATAATTGTTATTAAACAGGTAATGATAAAGCATTAGTTTATTGGTGATAAAATACATTTCAAAACGATATAAGATAAAACTATGACTGAGTCATCGGCAAACTCCACATTACATAAAAATATAAATGCGTTGGGCTGTGTTACATTATAAACTTTATGAAAGTAAAACATGTTTTCAACACAAAACTCGATAACAATATCAATATATTGATACAGTCATTACATTTTGGGTAAAGATAACTCTTTGTGTGCTGTCACAACACGATATGTGTTTGGATAAAACATATCTGTTGATCGTACATGCCTAAATCCGTATTTAGTGTGTTAAAATACATGATTATTACCTGTTTTAAATGGAAAATTCACGTGTTAATATTTGTTGCAGCACCTATCATTTAAAAAAAGAAAAATGGTTGGACTTAGAGATTCATATTGGTGGTTAACCCTCGTCTACCTGAGCCATTTTTTGTAACAAAACTCCCGAAGGGGGGTGGTTACCCCCCCCGTGATTTCCGTTACTGAACATCCAATTCCTGTGAATTTGGTACCAGAGGATAGGTTAGCGTTTCTTATTTTCATTGGTACCAAAAAAAGTACCAACATCCCCATTATGACGTCACTATGACGTCATATGCTGAGGAAAGTCCGAAATACTGAATATAGGGTGGAAAATGTATATTTCGCAATTTTAGCGACTCAAACACCTTATTATAGTACTAAAATAATCTCATTATATATAACTAATCATTTCCCATCAAATAGAGTCAAAAACCGCATGAAAATCTGATATTCCTAACCCTTTTGGGGAAGAATTGATTTTTCCCCTATGTGTGTCTATGGAAATTGCCAGTTTTGCTGACATGCGAACTTTATGGCGTCATTGTGACGTAATGCTGGGCATGTTGGTACTCGTTTTGGTATCATTGAAAAGAGAAGGACCAAATACATTGGTGTACATTTAAACACAATTTGACTTGATTTCAAATTTACCCCAGTACTAATTTACCCCCTTATTTTACAAAGTTCCCCACATTTCCCAGAGGTTGGACCTAGTAAAATGAACTTCTACCGTGATGAACGTTTTTATTTGGGCGTACTCGCATCAAATAGAGCGGTCCATAACGAAAACGTCATTCCGATTAAAGATTGCGTCCGATTTGCTCGTATATTTAGGGTTGCATTGCGAACTAGGTTGGACCCAAAAATTCCGATTCAGCACCCTCCAAACTAAAGAAACACATCTTCAAACCTTCTTCCCCAAACTTCTAGGATGGGATTCTCGTTCATAACCCTACTATTAAGCTCGAAATTTCGAATCAAAATATCGGTAGGTGTATCATGCAAATTTGGATTGTCTAGTCTCTTGTTCTTGCTACGTTTGATGTGTTTTATTACGCAAAGCATGATTTCTTGTACCAAAAACGACTATCATCAATCTCGCTCACTTCTCACTACGTTCTTGTATGGTATCTGGAAAAAAACTGTTTCAAAAACTTCCTGAGAATGCACTACTAGTTATATTTAAAAAGTCATAACAATTATGTGATGGACATCGCAGACTATTATGCGTTATGGCATTTGGACAGCAAATGTGAGGCAATTCACTCCGCGCTCATCAATTTCACCCGGACAATTTTACCGCGATTGGCCCACTATCAGTCATTAGAGCATCTGGGCATTTCGATGTACTCTGCGTTTTGTGATCCATTAAAAAGAAGAAAAAAATCTGGTCATCGTAGTTAAAATTCTTGTTATTTGGGGAAATTGAGCATTGATATTGTTGTTTTTTCCTCTGTGAAAAAGTTTTTATTTACATCTAGATTACATTGTGTAAGTGAGTTAGTGGTGTTTAACTTACAGCTCTGGTTTAGTATACTTTTCTGTTTCAGTAGTATACCTTCTTTTTTCTTTCGCTTCTTTCTTCTTTCTCTCTCTAACAAGCATATTCTTCAGGCAACACGTCTCATTAAACAATGTAAATGTATTTTATGAAATCATTGGAATAAATATGTTCTCAAAGACAAAATACCAATCTTCAACCTGACCTATATTCTCCATAGTAGATGATCTTGGCATATGATGTTGTTAATACCAAGCACAAGTAATCGATATGACGGAATTTGCACGTGATAAAAATTGCATACAGAGCGTTGCATTTTAGTGCAATGGTGGAATATAGATTTAGTTTAAGGCAATTTGGAAATCAAATTCTTCGGAATTCCGCTTTGAATCAGTCACATAAGTGGCAATGTGTGTATGTACTTTTCATTGGGGTGCAATGATAAGCCGTCCGTAAAACATTAACGTATAGATTAATGGTTGAACGTTATGAAAGAGTTCAGAAAGCATTGAAGTAAAGGTATAAGATATTTAAGTATCATTTGGCATGTTAAGCGAGGTATTTGAAGGCGTTGTTTTGATCAACTAGACTCTTTCTCGGAGGCCTTTTGAAAAATACCAGGTTATGGATTTGCAGTTTTCTAAACAAAAATACAGTGTCCAAAAATAAGTCATGCTCTAATTTAGGAGTATTGTTTTTTTTTAATATGAAAATTTGAAATGTTATGTGTGATTGATAAGGTCATTGGTGTTTCTATATATACTGCATTTTTATTTAAAGCCAAAAGTACTCTTTTGGCTATAAATTGCCGATTACACAAAAGCCTTAAATTGCAACAATTTATCCTTTTGTAAGGACAATACTGTGGAAAAGATGAAAACCTGTAAGCAGTGGATTTTTTTTGTCACTGTTATTCTTAGTTTTCATAATAGGCGGTCAAAAATGCTCTCAAAATCAATTAATTAAAACCCCTCATTTTTTTCTAAATTTGATGTATTATTAAATCGACCTTGTATTTTTATTACAATCACTTGTGCAAGAAAGATGCGCGCAACCCTCACAACAAAAAGAACACGGAGCGGTGCAAGACATTTATAGAGTTGATTCATAAGGTTCCAAATGAAGAGTTGAATTTCAATTTGAACAACAAATCCATTGGGAGTTTCAACCCGAAAGAACCTAGTAGTAAATACTGTTGCTTTTGATCCTCCTTTGTATGTTGCAACACAAAATATTGATTGCAATGGAGGCCTATTAATAGCAGAAATATCGAAGAGTGAGAACTTTCTACGGCATTAAGTGTTATTTTCAATGACCCAGAATAACCTAATCAGCAGCGACATGTAGTAGCCATCCAAGTATTTCCTGCTTTAAAACACCGCTCTTTGTGAAATGTTTAACACAACACTTGATGAGGAGAAACGCGCCCCGCACTACCTGAAATTGGAAACTTTAAAAACACCTAATTGTTTGAAATAAAGGCGGACAAAATAGCTCCTATGTCACTTTTATTGTCGTCAACATACTTGGCAAAAGGTCCGAATCCGAAGGAATTTTATTTGGGGAATAGGAGCGTGATATAGACATCAGGGAAACAAATCGTGAGAAAGTATCTTACTTTTGGGCATTAAAGTTGCATGACTGTAAAAGCGGCAACTGTAAGGCAGCTTTACGTTTGCAAGAACAAATACGCGCCTCTTTATCTTTTAGGGTAGATGGGGTGCGCGCTAGACTAAGGTGTGTACATTAATATTTCTAATTGAATACTATATACACAGCACTGACTCTGACCGTGTGACGTATGTACACACTATAAAATCACTTTTTGATTGAAAAGATATTTTTCGAGGCAGTGGAGATCCATAGACACACAATTGAGGAGAGTTACTCGTCAAAGAAGCCAGGGAAACATTTAGCTGACTTTGTCGCTCTCGGTTATTCAAACAACCCGGGACAAGTTGCAACAACTTCTTCGGTGATAATAAGTTGGTCTAACCAGAGCGAGTCGTTTTCATCGTTGGCGTTCTTTGTGCATAAGTAGTTAATACGGCGTGACTGCAACGGGGCTAGTTTTCAACAACATTATTTATACTTTTTGGCGTTCATGTGACAACTGGGACATTTCCTAATATTGGACAGCGACTGCTTGCAGACAAATTAATCCGTTATTGAAGTGAAGCAGGTAAGCTTATTTCTTTGGAGTAATATTGAAAAAGAAAAAACATCTTTAAAGCTTGATTGTCTGATGCAAATGTAATTGCATATATTTTTGCAAGATCAGCTCTGGTGTAGTTATTGATTTTTATAGGGTTCGCTAATGCAGAAAAGAAAGGATGTCGGCCAACAGTTTACGTAATCTGTACACTTTTCTGATTTAAAGCAATAATGGAACATAACGCCCTCGTTTTTTTCGATGATGAGATTTTGATTGCGTTTGGTTTCTTTTTAATGAACCAATCTTGAAAATAAGAATTGTTATCATTGATATCAGATCCCCCATCCTAATTGGCAATTTTTTTTTGTTTGTCAACTTTTTTAGCAATTCGTTTTGTCTTTTTATGGACTTTAAATCAAAGTTGTTGACAAAATTAAGCATGACCCCCGCCCGATTACAACATATGTTTCTCGCTTTCGTAGGGCCGGGCTATCACCAACATATTTTAATTCAAAAATTTTATTTGAATCCGACATACCATTTTAATATGAGCGTATTGTGAATATTACAATAGCCCATAGGGTACTATACAAACTGTTTTCCGGCCGGTTACCGTAAACAAACAATAATATTTTAGCCTGTTGCATCATACTGGAGACGAAGTCAGTCAAAATATTTTATAGATGAGATGAGAAAACTACATGGTTTGTAATGGTATCCAAACCACAGGTTTTATGGCGTGAGCGGTGGGGTCTAGCCGGAGGATCAGGTAATGCTCCTTTAACTCTTTGTACGCTGGGCAATTCTGTATAAGTTATAACGCATAGGTCTGTAGTGGTATTTGAGATGGCTTTCCAAATATTTGTAGGTCACTTGTGATGTCATCTAAAAACGAACAACAAAGGCTAGGTCTTCTTTGGACTCATTTAAATGCATTTCCCCTGATTCTGCATTTGCTCATTAACCCTCGTCCAACCGGGAAAAAAAAAAAAAAAAAAAAAAAAAAAAAAAAAAAAAAAATGCAAACGAATACGATCTAAGGCTTTAATGTAATTGTTCATCCTTTGCGGTCATTTTAGCGAAAAAAATGGAGGTACCACCTTCATTGGGGTCAGGACGTCCCGTCAAAGTCCAAAGGTAGGGGGGGTTGTTGCCACCTTCCTATACTTTACTGTGTAAAATGCCAAAACATGGTACGTTATGTAAGTATGATGCTACTGTAAGCAAATACTTGTATTTTTTCTTATTATTTAGAGTAATAACATGTGTATGCTTACTTTGGCACCCATTATTGCCAAATAAATACCAATTTTGCTTGCATAAATGGCAAAAACGGTCGAAAAACCCTCGATTTTGGCGATTTGCTTACAAATTTGTGTAAAAATAAGCTCTCAGTTATGACTTCACTATGACGTCATGTTGTTAAAACTTAATATGTTTGTACTTGATTTGAAGAAAAGTACATATGTAGCTACACACTGATACCAAACAAGAAGTTTGTTGCTTAATTACGAAAAAATCAGGGGGGTGGTAACCATGACCCCCTTGGTCATGAACGTAGTACAAAAAACCCTTGGTTGGACGAGGGTTAAAATATATAGATAATTTGGAAATGTTTATAACAAGAAAAGACAAAACTTGACCAAAATTCATCTTTGAGCGAGTATACTCGCATGCTGCATGCAAAGAGTTAAGAATAAAATCAAACTAAGGTTTGTTTTGTAACATTTCTCCAGAAATCATCCATTATTGCTTTTAAAACCTCACATTTTTGCCAATGTTGATCTTTTTTCATATGTTATTAAAAAAATGTTCTTAGTAAAGTTATTTGCAAGTGGTACAAGTGGTAAAGCTGAAAGCAGCACAGTTTTAAATAGGTTAATTTTGCGCAAATATTATTCAATAGTACAAATGGAACTTGTAAGGTAAATTTAACGACCTTATAATATCCTTTTTCACAAAAAAAAACCGGTATATTATTTGTTAATATGACACAACACTAACAAGAGAGAGTTACAATGAGCTATATTTTGAAAAAAATACGGATTTTATCCAAACATTTGCCTGCAAAAAAAAACAGAAATGAAAACGCAGTTGTAGCATTAATGCTGTTTAATACAAATTTTACATACATTTTAAACTCAAAAGTAACCATGTTTTTACGACAAACTTGGGAAAAGTAAAATGGGTGTCATTTTAAAAGTTTGGCGAACATCGGAGTTAATCTAGAACAAAATGTAAATATTGAAGTTTAATCTAAAAATTATTTGAATCGAATTTATAATAAACACAACCTGAAATCTGAGTTATAATTTCAATTCAAAAAATCATAATTTGAAATTATGGAATGTAGTGAGTTCAACTTTTTGCGGAATGCGTAAAATCTCCATCTGAAACTTTTTCGCTTTCCTGTCCCCTTAGGTATATATTTTCCAAAATGTAAACATTTCGCATTTCGATGTTTGTGCAATCGCATTTGTACGTATTATAAGCGAAAATGCATGTATCAAGGAGTTTGATGGGTGATTCGTTTCTAAGGGATGATTTTAAAGGCCGATTTCTTTGCTCTTAGTTGTTTCTAACAACTGCTGGCCTAGATTTTCCCACAAGTTTATGCCAAAAATAAGCCGGGAAGTTTAAGAAAACTTGAAGCTTTCAACAATGGCAGTCCACAGCGTGTGCCGCTTTGCTTTAGCCCGAACAGAGACAGTAGTCTGCAAGCTCAACATATAAGAATGCAACGGTCTTTTAAAGGCCCAATCCCGGATCTAATGAGGATTGAAGATTACCGCAACCAATTCAGAATTGGGTGTAATTTTAAGACATTTTTTTTTATATTCTTCCAAATTTTCGAATTGGTTCCAACGCTTGATTGATGAAATATGTCTAAGATTACAACAACTTTCTCCATAAATCATACACTATTCTTCATGCAAGTCATTTTAGATAACTACGCACTACCGCAAATTCACCCAATTTGGTTGGATATTTCAATTGCTTTTCACCAATATCCCAAATGTGGTATATTTATAGTTCATATACGCTACATAAATTATTGTACATTAAAGCTAATATAATATCTAAAATGTACTGTTTATCACCTTCCTTTTCATTAAATTTATCCACCTACTTATCAAGTGCATTTATTTAATTAATCGTCATTCCAACTTGGACACATAATTTCTATATTGTTGATCAACCAAGTAAATGCATTTTTCATCAAAACAATAGGATTTGAAAGGTTAAAACAACTCGAAACAAAGAGAAAGAGAAATAAATAAATCGATAACCTACAAGGAAAGACAAAACAAAAGTATCATATAACAAACTGCAAAATTCCATTCGGCTATTGGTGTCAAATTAGTTATGTTTTGGACACTAAAAATAGCATACTCCTAGTAACAGTAGTGAGGGTCCCATGCCCCCCCCCCCACTAACGGAAGTCAGCTGAGATTTTTTTAAATCAAAGAACCAAAGCGATATTTTGGGCTGATATATGTTCACACATACATATAAGTAAACAAGTATTAGTAACATTAAAATAATTAACCCTTTATGTGCTGAAAACAAACAATTCCATCGTTGACGTTGCTAAACTGTTACTGTACAAAGTGTATGGGAAAATTACGTTTATTTTGTAACACTCGTAAAAAAATAAAGGATTCCCTAAAACTGCAAGTTTTTTGTTAACTTTATGTAACTTTTAGAATAGAAATCAACATAAAATAAGTTTTCAAAAAGTTTGATGTAAGCGCAAGGCTCATTTGATTTTTTCCGTCTTTTGTCCAATTTTGGCGTGGGTTGAAAACAGGTTTTTGGGCCCAAAAAACAAATTTCATTGTTTATTGCTGATGGGGTTGTCTTATGCCCTTCACTCTGGTATAATTTCGTTGCCAAAAATTCCCCCGCGTCGAGATAGTGTTTTGTCTTGGGGTCATGGACCCCAGACACTCACGGAAGTGAAATCCTCCTTGGTCACTTAAACAAAAACCCCCCACCCCCCCCGAACTAACTGGAGTGAAAAACCCTTGGTCACTTAAGTGTTAATGTGCTTCATGCACCCTTATAAGTCCACGACCAAAACAATCTTGTCCAAGACTGTCTAATCAAAAGTGATCTTTCAATCAACTTGTTCTTGAGGTGCCACAGTGTTCACGCACGCGATGATTGTATTGGGCATTTACTTTGTTGGTGAGAGCACGTCTGAAGAAAATGCGAAAACGATAATACTTTTAAAAAGTCCCTTTCTAGCATGGATTTTGTGATATTACAGGAGAATTAAATCGGTCACACCAATTATTTTATATTATTATTTTCAAGTATGTAATTTGGCTTCGTTATATGACTTTCGTGCCAAAAATTCCCTCGGGATAGTGGTTTTCTTGGGGGTCATGGAACCCAGGAAACTAACGGGAGTGAAAACCCTTGGTCACTTAAACACCCCCCCCCCGGAACTAACGGGAGTGAAAAACCCTTGGTCACTTAAGTGTTAATGTGCTTCATGCACCCGTAGAAGTCCACGACCAAAACAATATGTAGAAGACTGTCTAATCAAAAGTGATCTTTCATTTAACTTGTTCTTGAGGTGCCACAGGTTCACGCCGCGATGATTGTATTGGCATTTACTTTGGTTGGTGAGAGCACGTCTGAAGAAAATGCGAAAACGATAATCCTTTTAAAAAGTCCCTTTCTATGCATGGATTTTGTGATATTTTACAGGAGATTAATACGGTCCCACGAAACCATTATTTTATAGGATTATTTTCAAGTATGTAATTTGTCTTCGTTATACACTTTCGTGCAAAATTCCCCTCGGATAGTGGTTTTTTCTGGGGTCATGGAACCCAGGAAACTAACGGGAGTGAAAACCCCTTTGTCACTTAAACACCCCCCCCGGAACTAACGGGAGTGAAAAACCCTTGGTCACTTGTGTTATGTGCTTCATTCACCCCGTAGACGTCCCGACCAAAACAATATGTATAATACTGTCTAATCAAAAGTGATCTTTCATTCAACTTGTTCTTGAGGTGCCACAGTGTTCACGCACGCGATGAATTGTAATTGGGCATTTAACTACTTGTTGGTGAGAGCACGTCTGAAGAAAATCGAAAACGATAATACTTTTGTAACAAGTCCCCTTTCTAGCATGGATTTTGTGAATATTACAGAGAATTAAATCGGTCCACCAAACACAACACCATTATTTTTATATTATTCTTTTCAGTATGTAATTTGGCTTTTAACATGTGTATAAATAAAATATTTCATCGAATAGATCTTTTGTCACGGTGTTTGGATCATTGAATTTGCAATTTCGCGGAGGGTTATGTGTTAAATTTGAGAGAATAACGCCCTTTTAGGATTCTCCTTACCATGAGTAAAGCACTAAGGGAGATGTTAGATGACATATAACAAAACAGCTGAAATCAGTATACGGATTGAATAACAAGAGAGTATTGGACTTACAATTAACGGTCAAGGTTGATCAATACTATTACACTTTAGAGGTCAAGATGGTACTAAAATGCGGGTGAAATCATTCCAACTAATCTGATGTGCTAGATTTAGTGGGAATAACACCTCATTTGTCTTGAGGGCTCATCTGCCTCCATTGAGATCACATTTTAAATATTTAAAATAACCACAACGCTCTCAAATAAGATTAGCTGATAAGTTGTGTCTTTAAATGAAATTTGAAATTAATCATAACGGTTGGACTAGTAACAACCTTTTAGGTGGTAACAGGGGCGGCGCCAGGGTAAAATCATAGGAGGGGCGAAACATCAGGGGGGCGAAACAGTACAAAATGAACTCATTCTAGTTTAAAAACCCCAATTTTTGCACAAAAACCTCTGTTTTTCCTAAATTTTGAAAACCTCGGGGGGGGGGGGCGGCCACCCATCCCTGCCACACCCTGGCGCCGCCCCTGGGTGGTAAAGAGTTTGTCTGTCCCATTTTTGTATAATTTCTGAGGGTTTTTGGGAAACTGTGCAATTTTAATTTCTAGTAAAATTTTAAACCAGGTGTGGGCTTGTTGAAAGCATGCAAATCTTCGATACTCTGTAGCGCAAAACATCAGCCTTCGTTATATGACTTTTTCATTTTGTTGAAGAGGTATGGTGCTAATCTTCCTAAAAATCCAGTTTTGAAATATATATAACCAGTCGTCTTTATAGCCGAGAAAATGACGTTTGATGAGAGGTCATTTTATACACAAGTCTATGGGAAGCTTTTTAGTGGTGTGATTTGTGACGAAACCCAGAATCTGTTGAGACCAAAATCCTTTTAAAGCTTTTCAAAGTTGGCCTGAGAAACCTTTTGTCCATAAATTTCTACTTACTAGCTCTCTTATGAACAACACATACAAACCTAAACACGCGCACACGGACCCACTCCCCACAAACTAAAACCAAACCAAATAAAAACGAACACAATAAACAACAAAAACGGTTATCAGAAAAAATAACGTTGTCCATATCATTGTAAATCAAAATCATATTGGTATTATTATTATTAACCATAATAAAATGATTACAAATTTAAAAAAGATGTTTTCAACCGCTGTCATCGCCTCTTATCACACCACAAATAAACTAATTGCTTTATCAGCGTTGCTATTGGACAGTTTAAGTGTGGATGGTGTGGGGGTGATGATGTTTTTTTACCACGCAAGATACTAGTAAAGTAAGCTATCTTCTATTAGTTAACTAGAGAGGTAACTACTCGCCGAGTTATTCATCAGCTGCGCTCTCTGTTTTCCCACGAAAAAGTTATTAGTAAATTACCCCGCACTTGGACCTATATAAGATTTAAACTAATGTATTATGTTTTCTCCCTTTCTCTGATATACAAATAAATATTGTCACTCCTAGGAAAATTGCCTTTGTAATTCTTTATTTGTTTTTTTTTTGTCTAGATTTTAAAAGGCCAATATCTCAGAATGACTTTACGTTAATTAAAAGCCTAGCAATGTTAAAATGGCGCAGTTCCCAAATTTTGAAACGAATCGATTTTTTTTTTTTTTGTTTGGTGATTTTTTTTTTCGAATATTGTGTATAATAAAATTCCAGATCCGGGAATTGTATTATGCATATGCATAATACAATTCGAGTAATGCGAGTAATTAGAAAATTGAGGGCGACATCCGCGGGTAATCTCCTTTACATTCAAAGACACAAAGAAAACAAATACATTGACCCCAACTATAGTAGTAACAATTATAGTCCTTTAAACTCAATTTCTTCAAATACTGTTTTTCAAATTCTGCCAAAGTTACTGTGTGGCTACGTTCTATATAATTTTGACTTCTTTGAGTATTCTGTATAACGTATCGCTAATGCTCTTAAGAAATTCTGTAGAACGTTTTCTCAATGCTCTTTGCAGTTTTGAAGGAGACGATAGAATTTACAGCAATTTGCAGCAAAATCTCTCGGCGTATCTTTGTAACATCAGAAAATACCATATGTCGAATAAAACATTATCTTGTAACAAACTCTAATTGCATCTACGTAATGCATTTCTCCATACAGAGCACACGCGGAGAAGGAGGAAAATGAGGCCCGAAAGAAGAATACCCGTTCGAACAGTGGCTTTTTGCTACTCTACAGCCGCCTGTTTTTTACTCGTGCTACATATAACGCACGCAGCACCGGACTGTTCTCTAACTTCACCGCCAACCTTTTTAGATATTGTAAGGAAGCACGTTGATATTGACATTGTAGCCGTGTTAGCGAAGGAATATCTTCAATGGCCGAATGAAATTTCACCTCAAACTTCCGATTGGGAACTGAAAAGGGTGATAAAAGCTCTCGGTAAGCAAGGCATACCGGACATACAGAAAATCATAGAAGGGATCAACGAGGAGTATTTCGAAACCATGGAGTCATGGACCAAAGTGTGCCAAAGGCAGACGGTT
The DNA here is from genome assembly GCA_023653785.1 of Ophioderma brevispina. Lineage (NCBI taxonomy): Eukaryota > Metazoa > Echinodermata > Ophiuroidea > Amphilepidida > Ophiodermatidae > Ophioderma > Ophioderma brevispina. The sequence continues at coordinate 31,646 of JAMKCH010021131.1, forward strand.
GGACGGAAAAGGAGAGATGCCGGATTCTTCTTTTGCAGGCTCTGGCCAAAGTGCCTGCATTTGTAATTTTATTAATTGTGGTTTAAAAATTGGTTTTAATTCATAGAAAGAGTGAGACTGTATACAGAAGGAAGGTTAGTTGAAAATTACCAATTGTTTTTATTAATCAATAATAGTTTGCATTTCATAGATGTAAGATATAATCTATTTGTTTTGTATAAAACTCTTTACGATTTCACGAATAGTTAATTATATATAGTAGAAAGTAAAAATCAGTTAGCGATTGCAGCCTCTTAACAACCGAAAAACGTGACAACTGTTTTAACTTGTTTATAAAAAACCTTTTCAACGTCCAAAGGTAGTGAGGATCGAAATTAACTTGAAATGAGTTATTCTCTATGGTTACACCACGTTTGGTACATTTCGTTTCGTTTGCTTGCACGAAAACACGGTTTTGGTTTATTACTTTGATCGATATATATTTGGTTTATTACATTGATCGATAGATACTTAAAAAGATTGCCATTTTTGTATCTCGTCTTCCGCTCGTCCACGCCCCTCTAATTTCTTAAAACACATTCAAAAGACGTTTTTGGTGTCAATTTGAAGGTCTTTTAAATTACACATTTGCTTGATATGATATATTTTATGACGTCATAAGTGGTGGCGCCATATTTTTTTTTGGAGGGGGATGGGAGTGGGAGGGGAAATGTTTATAAAGCTGTTGGCATGGTTAGTGCAAGTTCTACACGTTTACTGCCAAGCTCTAGCCAGAAGCGTAGCAGCGTTTGATTTGCAAACAGGTATTATTCAACAAAATAGCCAATTACAAAACTTAGGAGACACATTTTGAAATTTGCATAAATTAATATTCATAACTTCGTTATTATTTACGGAATAACGCATCCTCTTATAATAGAACTACCAAAGGTGCAAATTCCCCTTAAGGTACTATAATAATAATAATAATAATATAATAGGGTGTCCCCTTTCAACAATATCATTTCCGCCCACACAAAAAAATCCCCAAAGCGAAAGTTTTAAATAAAAACATCTTTACAGATCAACACGCCAACCGTAGATATGAATGGGGTGTACCTATAAAAAGAACCGGGATTCTACAAAACACACTGTCACAAGGAAGTTAATCTTAGATGGCGCGCGAGTAAATTTGTGTAGCATTCTCCTGGGTCGTTTATTAATATTGTTCAGGCGGACATAAAATAATTCTTGTTACGCTACTATAGCCGTAATTATTGCTTCTCAGATCCCTTCATTTTTAGTGCATAAATAGCGGAGGCATTTTACTACGTAGTTTTGTCGATACAACTTCTGTGCAAACAATACACACGTTGGAATTATTTCAAAGATATGCGGTTATGAGCAAACTAAAATGTGGAAATATCATTATAAATCAAAAGCAAGTTTGGCGAAAGAGTTTTGCGTCTTTTGGGTGTTCTTTCTTAGCCATTTTATCAATTGTTGGCAAACGAGGAGTTACAAGAAAGAGCAAGGCCGTAGCAAACCAAATAAAACATATATATTATAGGGAAAACGGTCAGTCCTCAAATCCTGAACAAGTTACATCCTTTTTGAAACCAAGCATCATGAGTGAGGCTAACCATGATGACACCTTGTAAACTACTTCACTAAAGTGAATAATTGAAATAAGTTAACCATCTGGGGAAAGAGGAGCATTAAATTTAATAAAATGACACTTCAATCGAGTTAAGATTGAATGATCACTTTGTCCATTTATTCCAGCATGTCAATCTGATAGATTGAAGGTTTTAATTTAAAATTGCACTCTTGCTGTTGCTGTACTTTCAGTCATGATCATCAAAGTCTATGGTAATTGTGGTTGTTCCCACCTTAAAGGGATACAATGACATAGTAAAATATTCAGACATAATGAAATGGACCTTTACTGAAATCACTTCCACAACTTTGAACACAATTTGAGTGTTTGCATTTTGAAAAAAAGAGGTGCAACTAATATTATTTTCCTTGTAAGCTTCACTGCTCTGCCACAGATAAGCAAAAATGCTGACATTACAGCTAGTATTTTATCAAATGTGAAAAACATGCAGACATCAGCTCATAACCATTGCTATTTTATATGTGCTAATCCCGGCTAATCTACTTTCACTTGTCAGATCAATATCTTACTACAAGCCTGAGGTACAATGTCTTAATGCTTAATGCTAAAACACTTACGACCTTTAGAAAACCAGGCTTATGCAGATGCGGTGATGCAGTGAGCGCGCCCATGCCCAGCTGTGTTCGGAAATGTGACCGCATGAATTCAAAGTCCACTCGATCAATATCGGTCACATTCATGAACAGCAGCTGGACATGGGCGCGCTTATACTTCTAAAGGTCGTAACTGTAAATTCTTGTAAGAATGTCAAAACCTTGATTTGTCGTGGCAGGAATTGCCTTTAACTCTTCCTGTTTGTACTATTTACAAAATGTAAACCCCATGAATCCAGTAAGGGTCTATTTCATTATTTCTGGATATTTTTCTAATCCATTTGCATATGCATCCACTAATTGATGGCGATTGAACCGTGATTCATTGTTTATAAAGCCCACTTAAATACCTCCAGACGCAGCGAGCGATTTCTGCCCCTGAGCATGCGTAATACTTGATTTTGGGTCAAAATGTGGTATTACGCACGCCAATCGCCCGCTGCGACTGGTAGTTTATCATGGGCTTAACAATATGAACCGCTTAAAACGGGAAGAACCTGGCGGAACCAGCGAAGAATAAATGGTTGATATTTGAAGTCACCCCTTGTTATTTGGTCCGTATGCACAAATTAGTTAGTCTAACTGTAATTTTCCCACCAGCAAAGACATTTTTGACACGAGGTATTTTGTATTTATTTTGAAATGTGCATTGTAATCATCGAAATTTGCTTGGGAAAAGTGTGAATATCTGTCAATTTTGGATAAAATTAATTTTGACTTAGACCATGCAGGCCTAGCTTTAAACCTGTTAAACATTTTGTCTATACGGACCATTGTGTTTCAACGAACGTAAATTGTCTCATTTTCGTACAGCTTGACGAGATATAAATTCTGCTTTAACTTATAAATGGCCTTCCTTTTCTATTTCCTTTTCTTCTTTCTTTTATCCTTCATCTTTCTTTTTTTTTTTCTTCTCTACTTCATTCCCTTTGTCTCTTTTGTCTTTTCCTAAAGAAAGTTCTACTTTTTCATCCTGTTCATCACCACAATTTCTTTCTGATTTAATAATTTCTTGTATTTAATGAACAAATGGAATAGTCTCTGTAAATACTCCTAGAGTGCCTGGTCATGTCGATCGTATCCATTTAACGATATTTTTTTATTTATATCGTGTTTTAAGTAATACAATTAGAAGCTAAGCGGTGCACTAGTATAGGTAGAAAATATGTACTTCTTAAAAGTTTGAATATTCGAATTTCAAAATGATAGATAATACAATGGTTCATGCTATTAGCTTTATTATATAACCAACGTAATAGATAAATTATTTTGGCATAAGAGTCTTTACACTTCACGAAACAGCTTTAATGTAAATCTTTTGATAAGCAATTATGGCCAGCAGGTTATAAAATGTTTTTGATTATTCTGTTCATAAACTATTGTATAAAGTGAGTCAAAAGGAGTTCAAATTTACGGAAGGATATTTGATGCCTAAACACCTGTAGTACTTTTAATTATTAAAGGGTGATGTTCTTTTGAATGCACTGTGTTTCCATGAGGTGCAGCCACTCATGAATTCAGCAACTTTTACAGGATAAACCCCGTGGTTTATTCCGTAACGTAATTTTATGGAAAACAATTTACATTTTAGTGTAATGTTACCGTAAATTTACAGTAAAACACGAGTTAACCGTAAAATAAAAAGGTTTTTATCCTAAAATTCATTAAAGTTCTGAAAATTCTGAACAAAAAGTACCTTGATGATTACTATTTGTATAATAAACTGCGGAATATGGATACCTTGATATACAGGCTGTCCCCCCAAAAATGTTAACACTCGGGACAAAGCCATTTTGATAAGAAGAAAAGTACGCATGGGTCTGTGTTTGGTATTATTTTAAAGCCAATAAAATAAGCTTTGATTTGTTATTTATTTCATTCCAATCCGATATGTAAAACAAAAGATATGCTTCATTAATTATGAGAGGGAAAAATCAACTTGGTCCGATTTCTGCCTTAAAGCACTTGAGATGCATGATGCAACATGAATACACTTGGCTTCATAGCACATCTTCTTTCCATCCTAAAAGGAAAAGAAATAGATCTTGGCGTATTTTTTCTATTAAAGAAAGACTCGAGATTCCTGTCACCGTGTTTTTCCAAACGCTCATTGCTGGATCTACCACAACTGCTCTTCTAACAAGAAAAATGTTGGCTTGAGTTCTTGCCATTCTGGTCCGTAATGAGTCTGTTTGGCATGCTACTGGTGTTTTTATTTCCAATTCTACCAGCTTCATTAGTCCGTGTAGGTCTATTATCTGAGTTTTCTATTTCTTTTTTGTTTGCTTGCGTGTTTTTTTTTTTTGTTTATTCTGTGTACAGAATCACAGATTTTCTTGGGAATTCAATAAGGAAGTATCTGATTGTTTGCTTTATTTTGGTTTGGTTTTTAGCATTGTGTGTAATTTTGAGCGATTTGAAAGGGCTAAGTTTACTATGAAAGTAAAGTGACTGATTAATTTTTGAAAAACACAAAGTATTGCTGATTATAAAGACAATGTTCACACTTTATTGACAATAATGAAGTTCAAAAGGGATTGTCAATTCTTCAGTAGGTTCAATAGCCAATCAATAACTCAATCAATAGCTCAATTTTGAGTATGTTACAAATCATGTTTCATGCAACAACTGTAACCAATGCAAATCGGACCAATCCGAATTTGCACCCTCCTTTTTGACGAAGCATATCTTTTGTTCTACATATCGCATTGAAATGAAATGAACGGCAAATAAAAGGGGGCTTATTTGGCTTTAAGAGCATACCAATCAAAGACCCATGTGTACTTTATTTTTTTACAAAATGCTTCTGTTTCGAGTGTTAACATTTTTGGGGGACAGCCTGCAAATGTAGGTATTTACAGGTAGGCAGAATTGCCCATCGCGAAACACTGAAATGTTGCGGTTTACGAAGGAATTGGGACTTTATGCCTATTCCTCATACACTGCAAAAACTGGGGTGTTAATATTTTAACACCAAGCTAGGCCAAGCCAGTGTCAAGTTTGTTGGTGTTGGTTTCTGGTGTTGAAATTTTAGGATTTAACACCGATCGGTGTTGCTGCACAATTTTAATTATGCATTTTGGCGACCTGATTATGAAATGTTAGAGGTAAGCAGTTACAATAGAAGCAAATAATAACAAAATCAAACATTTTCTACTAAAATGTCAGTTGTTTCAAATATAAATGTTAACAACAAAGTTTGGTGTTAATGAACAAAAGAGAGTGGGGTCTCGTATTGATTCCTAGAGGGTGTTAAATTTAATTTACACCAGTAGTGTCAATTTGATACCGGTAGTGTTAACAAATATTTAACGCCGAAATGTAGTGTAAAATTAACACCAAACAGTGTCATTATCATACATTGTAACACCAAAATATGTGTAAATATAACAATAACTTGATGATATTTAACACAGAAATTGTTTAAATCTAACACCAGTGGATGCGGTCCCCTATTGATTTCAAGAAAGTGTTAAAATTAACACCCAAAGTTAACATCCCAGTTTTTGCACTGTACTCTCTTGAATCTATCATGATCTGTTAGCATGTTTTTTTTTTTAATTTGACTGCCAATTGTATGTAATTGCAAGGTACTAACAGTACACCGAGTACTTCGTCGATATACCCTTGAAGAAGTAGTCAGCATTATTATATATTCTGATTTTTTTTATTCGTGTCAAATCATTGTTATTTTCGAGGGTGATACATGATACCGTGTTGATACCGACATGTAAAAAAAGGCGAATATGCACTGTAAAAATTATTTTACTCATGTTGAGTAAAAATGTCACAGCTCTTAATGTTGAGTAAAAAATCTAAAGTCAAAGTGAGTAAACTTTACACGAAGCTGAGTATATTTTACCCAACAATGACTAAGCTTTAGTCAACATGAGTAAAGTTGTTGACTAAAGCTTAGTCATTGTTGGGTAAAATATACCAGCTTCGTGTAAAGTTTACTCAACTTTGACTAAGATTTACTCACATTAAGAGCTGTGACATTTTTACTCAACATAGCCTTGTGGCCGTGGGTAGTGGAAGCCAGCTAGTAGTAGTACATTATTGTAAGGTGGAGTTTGTTCCGTGTTTGCAGATAATGCTAATGTGATATATAAATATTCCCTTTGTATTATGTAGTTAATGTAATGTTTGATTACTGTAATGGATGTCCTGACTATGTACAGGAGGTGAAAACATTTGCTAGATTACGGGGAACTTTCTATTTTTGTCTGTGTCGTAATTTTGGTGTTTTTGTCTTCTTTAAAGTCGTATACAATTCAACAAAATATTTATGAGGAAGCGATCAATAAGTCACGCCCTCTTTTATAGTCCATGAGGTACCATCATCAGATTTGTGGTTAATTGCACCCAATTGGTGATTAATTTTCCCATATATGGCCTTGAAGGGGATGTCCACCCTACTAGGATTAGGTATGTTTCCGTCCCAACAGCTTGGCACGTTAATTAAAAATTATAATGACGGTTCCATAAAACAATTGCGAGAAACCAATTTGAATAGGCATATACGCGAATTGCACTACTTTTCGGGGGGCGGAAACATACCTAATCCTATAGTCAAAGGGACACCTCCTTCAAGGTGATATATTGGAAAAAAAATAATCACCAGGTGGGTGCAACAACTCGAATTTTAAGGCCCGTACAGAAATTGACTCATATACTATTATTCACGCAACACTGCATGTTCATCCATTCATTACATACGTTTTACATCGACGGGTTGCTGGTTCAGATCAGTAAACGGATTAAATCGTTTGAGTCTTCACACTCAAAGTGAGGTGAACTCATGCCAAAAAATTATATTGATTTTCTTAGACAACCTCTCAGAATGAATGGAATCGTTGAACAATTCGAATGAGATTACACGAATAAGAAAAAACATAATATACTTTTCAAGAAGCCAAAATATGTATGACAATGCCGTTTTTTCTTAACCAATAAACGCATAAGAAATCATCGTGAGGTAAGTAATCTAAGGACAAACTAAGTTATTTGTGTGATGTAACATATTATGCGTGAAATAAACGTGTTGTGATTTTAAACAAATCTTCTGAATGTACATATTGCAAAACTTCATAAACACATGTTGAATCGACCAATGTTACGTCATGTTTAACAGTTTGTTGCATGACGATTGCCATTTTAACGTGAACGACTGAGTGTATAATAGTTTGTTTTTCCTTTTCATGGACTCGGCAGTGATTATATTCAAATAAACAACTGCTTCACAGATTAACCTCAATGCAATTAAGGAATACTAACGTTTACCATATGTCAGTGATGAGTAGTATCGAAGTCCCTCCTGCACCACATCACATTTAAAATCCTTTTAGCTGGGTAGGTATATAGCAAAATAGTGTCATTCTTAGGTGCACATCGAAGGTATCAGTTGATGCTACGTGAGGAAATTGATTGTCAATTTAATGTGTGTGGCAATGAGTGACTGTCATTAGTCAGTTATGCCTGTGCAGATGACCCAAACTTATTGGCTGGTATTCTGAAAGGGAGTTTAACTTTAGACCCAGGTTTAAACCAGTATTAGTCCTACACGAGTGGACTTTTTTTCCCAACATACTCTAAAATGTGCTGTAATGGGTGGATTCCGGCCCATCTATGAGGAATTTACCTCACCTGTTCCGGCCCATCTATGAGGAATTTACCTCACCTGTTACATTTAACTTTCACAGTATTTAAAAGGAAAAATGTCCACTCATGTAGGACTAACCCTGGTTTAAGCTCATGTTTTAAAAGGAAAAAGTCCACTCATGTAGAACTAACCCACGTTTAAGCTCAGGTCTAACATTAGACTCCCTTTCAGAATACCAGCCAAAAACTCCTCCTTAAAGATACATTTCGTAATTCGCACATTCCGTTTTTTATGGGTCAATAGATATTCTTGAGAAAAGCTTATAGCCGAAATGTTAGTTGGTTCCGATCTTGCAATATGATGTAATGAGCAAATGCTTGTATATACCACAGAGTCCTATAGGCCACTGTACTAGCTATAATATGGACAGAAAATACAGAATTTCTTACAGATGCGATCGAATTTGAACGTACGATTAGGCACGCGTGCATTTCTAAGACTAACTGTTCAGATGACATAAAATTCCCAACGGTTTTTAGGCGAATAGGGGACCGATGTTGTGGACCACGAAATGCACCATTTAACTACCACATATTTTATAACCAAAATCCTAGCGAATGTTGTAAAGAAATGTAGAAATATGTTATAGATTCATTTTTAAAAAGAATATTGGGGAAATATTGAAACACGCATGCATAAAAATAGTTAATACCTATACGATAAATGTTCAAACACCCCAGTTAGACAATATATTGTAATTTTGAACAAAATATGCGAAGAACATTTCCCAACATCTTGCCAATCGGAAATATCACACGTAGTATTATGTCAGAGAAATACTTTTCACCACAACCATTGAACCAATGTACATATCATGACAGTAGGCAGATATATAAATCGATCCATGAATAAAGGTATTCTGCATTCGAATACAAGCAAACAGCTCACGTACGGTACGTAAACCTGCAAGTGAATCAAAGTCATCATGTGACATGCCAAGTGCCCAATGCCCATTAGGTACGATTAGTATTATAGATCTTGTACATTCACCCTGATGTACTGTGATTTCTGGTTACGAGGATGACCAGTATGAAACTCAATTTTCTGGTAAATTCTATAAATTACCCAGCTTGACTTCAAATGTTCAAGGTTCTCAGCCGCATAAAATATCGTTAATTCCTGAAGATTGGTATCACACATTTATTGATTTTGTAGATATTTATATAGAAAGCTCGCGATTATTGATCACATTTTACATCACTGCAAACGTTACAATATCTCAGGTATGAAAAAACTTCATTGATGGATAAATTCGTCCCAACCACACTTTTTCCTCCACATATAACTTCCAACCTGTATTACTCAAACTGCGCCGTATGAACAGGGAACATCGAAGATTAATCAAGAAACACAAGTTGACTCTTTCCGTAAAATAAAATTGAACTTAGTCATGCCCAGGCTGCTTATATATATTAAAGGGGCACTACATGATTCACAGCCTCCCTCCCTACTTACCTCAAGGATTGTAAGATTTTGATATCATCTGAACCGTTGGTCTAAGTATAGTATGTGTGCTTAATCTTACGTGTTAATTGATCTGCTCTTGAAGAAATTCGTAATTTTGTATTTTCTGTCCGTAAACGGCCAGAAATTTTAACACAGTGGCCTATGGATGGGGCACCGTCGGAAACTTTGGAAATAAGATTTTCTCGGTAATATCGAGTTAACCATATACCAAGAATCACGAAATATATCTTTAAAACTCCAATGACAGACACGTACCATAAAATACACACAAAAAAATATGGAAAATTGTCAAATCCCAAAAGGTTGATAATACGGGTACATCAGTGGAACGGGTACACTGAACAGTGTACAAAATACTAAGAAGACCTGGATAACATCCCCGGTATGACAGGTGAACTAGTCCCTGATATCGCTCCAAACCAAAGGACATCAGAAAGTTGCATCATAATTTAGAATCTAGTAAAGCTTCCGGTCCTAATCAAATACCTACAAGACTTCTAAGAAGTTGCACAGACGAGCTTGCTCCTATCCAAGCTGCATTTTTACTAAAAATCTGCATTCTGGAAACTTACTCTCTAACTGGTTGATGTCGCACAAAAAAGCAACAAAAAACTCACAACATTTATACACCAATCTCACTCACTTCGATACTCTGCAAGATCATGGATCATATCCTATATAGTCAGCCATATCGTGGACCACTTGGATCATTATAATATTCTTCATAACTCTCAACATAACTTCCGTAAAAGACAAGTTGGTGACACACATCCGGTATAGCCTTCTTCCTGGATATTCTTTTTTTTTCAAAAGCATTTAATGGACTTTCTCATACCCAACTTTTGCTGAAATTGAAGCATTGTGGCAATACAGGTAATATCCATGGTTGGTTAAAATTATTTCTTACCCAATGTAAGCAAAGTGTTGTCATTGACGGTGAAATGTCATATACATACTTCAAGTGTGCCTCAGGTACAGAAATGATGGCTTCATACTTCATCGGCAGACATCGGCCGACGCTAGACTTGCGAATATGCTTTGCGCGACTGATTCATAACATAACAACATTATGATCACAGCGCAACAAATAAGACAAACATGAAAACCAACAACAGACAACCAGCAAGATTATTGTGTTGGAAAGAGATATGCTTTTAAAACCTGTTTGAAGCTATCAATGGTGGGAGCATCAAGGATGTGGCGCGGCGAGGGAGAGTGTTCCACAGTGAATTCCCTGCATCAGCAAAAGCTTTGTCACCAATATGTCTCCTGGTCTCGTAGCATTGAAAGAAGCGATGTGTCAGATGACGAGCGAGTGGCTGCCATGGTCCCTATGATGGTTGGCTTTCAGTTTTAAGCTGCCCCTTCAGTGATTTGTACACATAGAGACATAGCTTAAAGAGGATGCGTTCATAATCATACGCGTTGCGTGAAAAGCAAGTCCGATGAACTGATGAAGTATGAACCCACCATAGTGGCCTCACTTTAGATTTCTGGTTTACATAAACGACCTTCCCGAATGTGTTTGGTTTGGTGCTAAGACACGACTCTTTGCTGACGACGCCCCTATGGATTACAAAGAAATCAATAGCATCAAGGATGTCATTAAACTCAAAGAAGACCTTGACGCAATCTTCAAGTGGGGATCGGCTTAGCAAATGTCATTTAACACAGTTAAATGTGACATATGCATTTTACAAACACAAAACCACCATCAACAACAGCTTACGCGGTAATATGCTAAGTTCAGTTGACCCGCATCCCTATTTAGGTATCACTTTCAGGTATGATCTAAAATGGAGCAAGCAACAGCACAACATAACTAACAGGGGTATCTGCGGGAACTTCAGATCCTGCTCTCCCGATATAAAGTCCAAACTTTATCGCTCGCTAGTTCACCCTTAATTGGAATATGGCTGTGCTGCCTGGCATTCCACTACCAATCACGACTCATATCATCTCAATATGATCCAGAGATCAGCAGCGAGAACGTGCATGAACGAGCTATACTCGAGTGAATTAAGTGTCGCTACTTTGTTGAAGACATACCATCACACGACTACCATCACATGACTCAGTCATCATGGTTGACAAAGACTTGCAACACCACCTCACTAAACCTCAGCGTGTTTTAAAATATGTATCCACGTCCATTGTGATATCAACGTAGGTTAATAAGGACTCGCACTTACGATCTAAGATTTTTTCCTGGACCACTAAGGTGTGGAACGTTCGCCCACACAGTATATTAGACTGTAGTAATCTTCCAGCCTTCAAATTTGAACTTGCCAATATTTATACGAATTAACTTCACAACCCACATTCAATCCACTTACGCTCACAACGAGTGATGCAGTTAGCTGTGTAAAGTATCTACATCCAGAGATTCAGATCCAGAATTCTAGATTTACCTAGTGTGAAACGATCGCCCACACAGCATATTAGATTTTAGTAATCTCCCAGTCTTCAAATTTGAACTTGCCAAGCAAAATGCGCATTAGATATCAACTTCACAAGCCACAGTCAATCCAGTCACGCTAACAACTAGTGATGCAGTTAGCTGTATAAGTATCAGGATCCAGATCCAGATCCAGAATTTGAGTTTTGCCTCATGTATTATACATATTCAATGATCTGACCTTTAACCATCACAGGCTTGGAGCGGTTCAATCAACTAGTATTGGTTTATCTGAGAATGACAAACTTTTGGCCACATTGAAGAAAAGGCAGTACAGATTTTTTTGACATGTTGAAAGGGAGGCATGAAGTTTGTTTGCACACACATTCTACGAACCATTTGATTTTTTTTTTTAAATCAAATCCTTGAAAATACCAAACCTTTTGCCACATTGAAGAAAAGCCAGTACAGATTTGTTGAAATGTAAGCGTGAAACTTGTTGGCACAAATTCCAAGAACCATCTTGATTTTTGTACTTTGAATAGCTTATGAGTGCCCTCTCTAATATGTTGCACTCCAAGGTTTGTGTTATACTGCGATTGGCAAATGTACTTCAGGGACACAACGGAGAAACGATGGTCATTTACAATGTGGTCTCAGGTGTCAACCAACCTTGTCTCAGCAAAGCTTTAAGCAAATCTATTGCTGTGGTCATTTCTATCGCCCACCTAAAGTTTCTAAGAAAATCGATCTTCGAAGTTGCTATAAAAATCCATTCCAGATACAAATATTGACTTCGTTAAAAACACGAGTAACACGAATTCACGATAATGTTTGCTTTCAACTTGGTCTATTTATTTATCTTGCTGTTTTGGAAATCTTTTCAATCAAATGGTGCGGCAGAAAACAATGTTGAGCAGATACAATACGTACGCAGGCCGAATACGCAGTATTAAAATAATCCTAGTTATTCTTAGTGGAAAACCAAGGTGAAGTCAAAATCTAAATTCATAATAATAATGAGGCAGTTATTTAATATATTGATACCTGTACAAGAAACATATTGGGTGGTTCTCAGCAAAGATAAAAAATATTAAAAAGCTTTAAAACATTATATCGAACACGCGGGGCAACAGGGCCTCATTTGGAATAGCTGCCACGTGTTAGATTTGGTCTGAATATGTGTGTTCAGCACTTGATAATTACAAATAACAAGAAGGCAGCTATTGCAAATAATACAGTAAGGATTTCATTTGGATAAGTAATTTCGTTACCATAACTAATCAACTGATTTTTTTCCCCTTTTTTGGAGCGTTTCTTTTCCAAGTTAAGTTAAGAAAACATATTAATTATTCTCCATCCTCAACCATTAAGTTTTGATCTTATTTAAAAAAAGAAAATACATTTTTTATCGAAAATCTGTGCTTTCATGTGTCATCATCTGGATTACACTTACATTGAAAATCAGGAGCATTAATTTCATTCATACGAATCTGCACATAATTAAAGCAATAACAGCAGATTTTTTTGAGATTTTTGCACCCTATTCAACCCTATTATATCAAACTATGGAGTTACTAGATATACTATATGATCCAATGAAAAAGTGTATGGCACTTGTAACATTAAGTCATGCTTCAAATTCAAAATGGAAGCCAAATCCAATAATATTAAAATATGCCCTATAATAGCGAATACCTGCGATAAAAAATATGAAGTACTTAGGTTATGTTGTTAGACACAATAAATGTATTTCTGATATTTTTAAAATTGTAACATGACGTCCAGCAATATAGTGTGGGTTGGGATGTCAATGAAACAGTTCCCGTAGGATTTTGGTGCAAAAGTTGATTTTCTTGCTGTTTTTCATTCAATAGGGACCAGACAGTCAGAAAATGATGGAGTGCAAATTTTCAAACTGCTGCCCCTTCCTCAAGGGGAGAAAATGTTACTACAGGGAAAAATTTAAAATCGAGTCAAATTGTGTTTTAATGTACATTAACATGTTCGTCTCCTTATAAGGATTAGAAAAAGTATATATTTGCCTAGGTTCCGACCTTTAGTTAAAGCGCTATAGCCCCATAATGGTTCAAGATCATCTTGGGGTAAAATTTACCCAATGCTCAGATTTTGTTGAAACTGGTGATAAGTTGTTTGTATTGTCTCACAGGATCCAAAAATGTATTAATTTACCGTGTGTGACATTTGGTTGGCTAATTACATATCAAAATGTCGCAAGGGTCTACATGGTCTATGGGGGTCACCAGAACTTTCCCTGGATGTCGCAATGGTGATATCAAAAGATCAATTAAAATGCATTTTCTGTTTCAGTATGACACAAGGAATCATTTGACACCACTTTCAACAACATCGGAGCATTTACACCCAGGGTGACCTTGAACCATTATGGGGCTATACCGCTTTAACTAAAGGTTGGAACCTAGGCAAATATATACTTTTCCTAATCCTTATGGCTAGACGAACGCGTTAGTGTACATTAAAACACAATTTGACTCGATTTAAAATTTTCCCTGTACTAACATTTTCCCCCTTGAAGAAGGGGGCATCAGTAGGCAGTTTGCGTCCTTTTGAAACCCAAACAGCAACAAAATCAATTTTAGCATGAAAATCCTACAGGAATACACACCAATCCACACTAATATGGCAGCCAAAAATGTGAACATCTTCAAAAAATACGTGACACAAATTTATAAGTATTAAAGCCTTCAAATCGAAAGCAATGTGTCAATGACATTAGAAATGTACCTTTGATCCTAACCAATGTACAACATACATTTCAATTTGTTTTAAATGCACCAAAATCGAAATGAAACTAACATAGTACAATGTTGTCAAAATACCATAGGAATTACATTTTTTCACATATAATGCACTCATTTTATAATTTAACACATTTTTATTTATGGGGATTACCTGGTATCATTTGGTTATGATCATAGGTACATTTCTAATTGTTTCAATGACACAATAATTTATACTTGAAGGTAATATTTATAAATCTGTGTCAAGTATTTTTGAAGATATTCACGTTTTTGGCTGCTATATTGATTGACGTCATGTTACAACCGTGTCTAAAACATAATCTAAGTACTTCATGTTTACTTCATGTTCACCGTGTCCTATATTATATTTATTAACTCCATAGTTTGCTAGTATAGGGTCGAATAGATAATTACCATCTATGACAACGCCATCTTGTATTTTCTCAAAACGCCCAAGGGTGCCAAGGTGGCACCCGGCAGATTATAACGTTCAGCAAAAAAATTGTGTATATACTAAACTTTACGGTCAGGCCATAACTTGGACCATATCTCTCCGACTATACCTCTCGCTTCGTTACGGGCATGCCCAATATCAAAGGTCAGCTACTATTCACGGCTTGGAGTACTATTTACGGCATGGAGATTGAGGGACGTTAATACTACCATGCACAAGTCTTGAATCACTTCTAATCACTTGAGAGACGTTTAAATAATAAGCAAGCTCAACTTTACTAACGAAGTATATAATATTAATCAATTATATGTCTCTTTTTTCTTCCTTAAATCCCATCCCTCACATTTCATTATCATTTTTGTCAGAATTTCAGGTATGAGTAATTGTCCGCAAATATCATATTTGTCTTTGTCTTTAGCAATTTAAAATTATTGTAATCTAGTCTTATAAAATTTATTTAAGAGAACGTTAGCGTTCACCTAGCCAATTGAAAATTGAAACATATAGCAATTCACCGGGAAATTTGATTTCAGATCTACTAAACAGACTAATTTTAACTTTACATCTCGTGATGCTTGAAGACATTGATGACGCCCTTGGTTTCAGCACGCCCATTACAATTTGTTTGGTCAACCCATACGAAAGGATCTCTGTCAATACCAAATGCCTCAAATGTTTCAAAAGCTTTCTCTAAATTCTTCTCCAAGATGTCTAGTGGCCAAACCGGTGTTCTTGAATATGAAGTTATGCTGCTCGTACAGGAACGGGTTATCTCTTGGGAAATGATTGCAATCGTGGAGGAGTAAGTAGTCTTTGTAGTCAGTTCCCAGAATGTATGTCGTACTTTTAAAATCATCTGGAAAATAAAATGTGTTTTGTTTTAGTACGACGCTGAACGTGCTGCTTGATTGTGTTTTTTTTAAATTTTATTTATGTCAAGTCTAATCTAGGCATTAACAGCAGTTATCTAATTAGTAACGCTGACGGATTGGCGCCAAGATATCGATTAACCTCCCTTTTGAAACTCTGCAAGTCCTGGTTTGATGCTACATGAGCAGGAAGGGCATTCCGTAAGCCTATAGAGAATGGGAGAAATAATCTTCTGTGGGAGGCCAAGTTGGACCTTGGGACTTTCTCAGCAAGGTCATGAGACCTGACTGAGCGCCTTAGGCGAGCATCAACTGAAAGCAGCTCAGATAGCAGCTGGCTGAGGAATGACAATTCCAACTGCCCTGCGATGACCAAGTGGTTGGATGTGATGAGTGGTGAGCTCACTCTCAGGGATACCAATGATGGAAATGGAACGTCTCTGGATTGCATCTAGTTTGGATAGTGAAGTGGGTGTTGCTCCACACCATGCTGCACGATTTGGTCATGACAGGTCATTACTGATGGAGATGCCAATAGATCGACACTGTCAGCCTCTTCTAGAGTTGTTCCAAAGAAGTGGAGACTTGGATGACCTGTTGCAGCATCTTTTTTGTTTGATGTTGTTACAGTTTTACACTTGGCAGCACCGAAAAGTACATTCCATGAAGTTTCCCAAGACTCGATTTCCTGCAGGTCTTTGTTGAGAGAGGCAGCAGCTGGGATTCTGTCCTCTTCTGACTTTATGAAGGTCATGAGTGTGACACCATCTGCGTAGAGGTTGGATTGATTCAGGATTCCTCTTGTGATGTCATCAATGAATATAATAAAAAGAAGAGGGCCGAGGATTGAGCCTTGTGGTACACCTGCATTGATCGACTTCTTGCTTGACACCCTCCCGTTTAGGATGACTCTGAGGGAGCGGTCACTTAGGTAGTCCTTCAGCCACTTCAGTAACTTATCTGAGAATCATAAGACAGAAAGCTTGGCCAGTAGACCAGGATGCCACACTCTGTCAAATGCTTTGAGGATATCAAGACATACAATTCTAGCTTCCTCTCTGTCATTGATGGAATTAGTGATGCATTAGGAAACATAGGTCAGGGCATCAGATGTATAATGGCCAGACCTAAAGCCATACTGTCTTTTGATATCAATGAATGCGCATCAAGATGGCGCCACATTGTTTCATAGATCAGTCGCTCCATTACTTTGGATATTATAGATAGAAAGGAGATCGGTCGTTAGTTACTAGGCGAATGCTTGTTGACCTTCTATGGCATGGGATGACTTCAGCTACTTTCCGCATCACTGGCATGTGGCCCTTATCAAAGCAAAGTTGGAATAGACGTGCCAGTGGGACCGCCAGTTCTGGGCAGCATTTCTCAAAACAATGGCTGGGATGCCACCTGGTCCGGAGGCTTTGCCAACATCTAGTTTCAACAGTTGTTTCTTTACCTTCCTTGGCCAGAACACCATCTTACCACAACTTGAGGTAGTTTTCCGAGGAATGCTGGAGACAGGCTTGTCATTTTCGGCAGCAAGAATGGTAGACTTTTCACTGAAGAAAGTCGCAAAACATTCAGCTTTTGCCTCGGCAGAGAGGTATATAGAGTTGCCTGATTTAAGGACTGGTATTTCAGACTTCCCTCCTTTTCCCCATTAGGCTACGAGCTGTCCACCACCAAGACTTAGATCCAGTCTGGAGCTCGTCTGTCATTTTATCTCTGACTCTGATCTTGTGAGTGGAACCAGCTTTCCTAGAAACAGATGCATTCTCGTTTCTTGTTGTAATTTAAGCGAGCTTCGGGAGTTCCAAGAGATTTCCACCTTCTGCAGGCACTATCTTTCTTCTTCAGAGCTTTGTCGCAGTCTTCGTTCCACCATTCTGGATAAGATTCAAAGGCCTTGATCACCTTTTGAGGAATGAATTCTTGCATGGCATCACTGATGGTATTGGTGACATTCTCACATGATAACAGTCTCTTATAAGTAGACTATTCCATGGAGTTGCTGCAAGATAGTTAAATTAAAAGACGGCCCTGGACGGTACCTTCTTTTAGTCTGAATTTGATCTCAAATCTAATAAAATAGGTACAGATATTGTTTTTCCAAGGCTATGGAACTAAATTTAGTAATTTTGGGGACATAATGAATTACCTGATAATGTCGTATTTCCAATACTGTGGAACATATAACGTTTATGGGAAGTAGTCCTATCTTAGACCACCTTGAAAGTGATTGTTGAATAAGATAACATGTGCGTAGAATCATGTGAGAATTAAAGTTAGAATATCACGGGGCCATCAGCCCGGCCGGGCAGAGGCCGGCGACTTCCATCGCTGAGAACCATTCTCTGGGGACACATTATATAGAGCAGCGTATGGCAAGAAAGTAGGTGGTCCAAAAATAGCATTAGCGAAATTGTTAATGTGCTGCTATATCTTCTCAGATCTTTGTGTCCTTTGTTTATATATATATCGTCGTTCTATACAGACTATGCCGAAATATCGAAATTTAATATGTAAACTTGGCTATTCTTAAATATAACTCCTATAATATACTTGGAGTTGGTAATCCTATATGTACAACGTGTTTGTACATTTCAATATACTGTTTTATGCACAAACGATTGTCACATATGAATACTACTTTTAGTCTCTCGAATCTTTGTAGTATTGTAAGATTTTGCATTCTCAGCTGACTTATACATTCTCCTTAATTCTAGATAAACCAAGGAGAGGTGACGCCGGTTTCACAAATGTGGCCGGTATCGTAACTCAATATAGGGGGCCTACTCGGTTAATTAATCGTATGGAGTAACTCCTATAAAATTGCTCGGAGATGTTCTGATCATCCTAAGTCTTTGGATGAAAGTGAAAAAAATTTAAAATGTATCGGTCCTCAGTCTAGAGTACATTTGGTAAACGTGATTGAAACTAAATTTCCCTGGCAATTTGAGGGATGAAAGGCCTACTCGGATAAAAATGCGCGGGAAAGACGTGTACTTAACGTTTCCCTAAAAGGTTGATTCATGCTGAACTAGCATGAAATGCATAGCATGCAGTTCCATTCCATTCCAGTCAGCTTTTTGTATAGCCAAACTGTCCTTGGTGGAGTCGCATCAGATAATGGTGAGGCTTGCAGAGAGAGTGTTGTTTTCGCAAGGTAGTGGTCTGATATTCCAAAGCTGTGATCAATGGAGACTGGAGAAAAAAGAATTGGAGCGTCGGTAATGATGAGAATGTTGCCAAGTTGATGAGTGACTCCAAAAACAATTTGGGTCAGATCATGAGTGGAGCGGAAGTCAAATGCTTCCCTACCTTCTGCATCAGTTGGATATATGCTGTCCACTCCATTCACAATGATGGCACTTAAAATCTCCAGTCAGGATGCTGATGTTGGCATTGGTTTTGGTAATGAGATGGTCTAGGTGTTTATCATACTAGGTTATTACATCCATCACTTTCTTTGGAGGAAAGTACGCAAGTGATAGTATTATTAGACCACTCTTTGTTTGGATGGTGAATATCATCAGTTCAAGCCTTTTTGGTTCCAGGCTGTACTCTCTGATACATAGGCAGTCCAATCTTAGAATAGACTAGGCATCCACCCCATCCACTGTATTCATAGCGATCTTTCCTCATGCAACTGTAGGTGTCTAAAGAGAGTTGAGGACTATTTTCAGGAACAGAAGAGTCCGGTTTTGATTCAGTTATGAGGATGATGTCAGGTTTGGACTCAGATGGAGTACTAGCAATGGAGTTTTGTCAGATTATATTTGTGTAGCCCGCGCGCGAGCAGACTTTTTTTAGAGGTGCGGATTACTCTACATTTGTTGGTAGCTAACCAATCGTCTTACCAAGAGGTGGTTACTCCTACCCCCCCCCCCCCCCCACCCGTGAATGTTCCTCCCTTGCACAAAAATGCTTAAAGGGGCACAATTGCATGGGGGAAAATCAGACATAACGAAACCACAAATTTGAAAACAATTTGAGTGTTTATATTTTGTAAAAAAAAGGAAAAGCAACTAATATAATTTTCCTTGTAAGCCTCACTTTTCAGCCAAAGATGCTGATATTACTGCCAGCATTTTATCAAACTTGAAAATCATGGAGTCATCAGCTTACAGACCACTGCTATTGTGCTAATCCCTGCTAATCCACTTTTCACTTGTCAGATCAATATCCTACTACAAGCCTGAAGTATAATGACGGAATCCCGGTGTAGAAGTAATTATAGTCCGGCGTACTCATAGTCCGGGAACAATGGTGAACAACGGGGCAATCGATTCAGTTGACTCTTCACGCAACATTAGTTTCACGCTTTATTCCGTTATCGTCTATGGAGCCCCGGACTGTGGCTCCCGCCGGACTATACAACGCTTTCACACCGGTCTGAATGCTTTGAATAACATGCTATATAGGTACACTGTAAATTCTGGCAGGATTGTCGACACCTTGATTTCCCGTGGCAGGAATTGCCACGAACTGCATGTTTTACCTAAAGATATTTAAAAAAAATATTTGGAAGTAGTTTACTTACGAAAGTTTCAATCCAGATTGAGTGATCTGTTTCATTGGGTAACAGAAAGTATAACCTTGCTGACTTTACTTCTCCATCGTCGTACTCGATGCTGCTTCGGTTTCCTAGAACTCTACAGATATCTTTTCCTGGATTGGCATCTCTAAACTGTATCTCTGAGCAATGGCGATCAAGCATGTGCGGTTCAAAATAGTGCATAAGGATATACCAATGGCCGTACAGTTTTGTGACGTCAAAGTCATTCATTGGTTGCACTTTTGGACATGGGCCGATTCCCCTTTTGCTGTATCGAAAAGGTAAAAACGAAAATGGTTGACTTTCAGCAACGTAAAATTCATTCAAAATAAAGTGAGTAGCGGACATCAACATCAGCCATTTGAACACCATTGCGAATAATGCCCGAATGAGAGTACTCTTAAAGAACTTCGTTAGTTAGAACTGTTTGTCAGAGTAAACTAAATTATGTTATACTTGATCCATTCTAACGTAGCTACAATCACGATTTTCAATAAATGTGCAGGTAGGAGACCGGATGACTCTCCATACATTTAAACATCCTAAATGTGAATAATCAATGCAACCAGTGATATGCATAATGTGAGAATATAACTATTATATTAGCTTATAAATCAGGGACAAGTGTGTACAATTCAATTAAAATCCATTAAATAGTAGAATAAATGAACTATTTGAGAAATTGATTACACTGGCTAATGATTTTCTGAAAGCACCTTTAACATGTAGAATCATTTAATTAAACTATTGCGTATATCTTAACCAAAATCTCAGAGATTGTTGTCATGGCACATACAATAATATAAATTTATTTTTAAAACGAAGATTGGTGAAAAATATTGAAACATGCATAGGGAAAAATAGTGTACGAATCTTTTACAAACCTGTACAAGAAATGCTCAAACATCCCAGCCCCACAAGATATTGTCGTATTTATCAAGTGTGTGAAGAATATCACACATGGTACTATGTCCGAGAAAATATAGATTTTCAACATTTTTCGCCATAAATATCAGACCAGTGTGCAAATCATGACCGTATACAGGTTTACATGCCATAGACAATGCGTGAAATTTTTTCCCTCCATAAATTAAAGTATTCTACATTTGAAAGTATAATTACAAGCCTCGCGCTTGATATCCCAAACTGCTAGTGAATGCTAGCCAACACCTAGTACGCCAGGTGCAGGACAGATTTACATGCCATAGACAATGCGTGAACTTTTTCCCCTCGAACGATTCATAAATTAAAGTATTCTACATTTAAAAGTATAATTACAAGCCTCGCGCTTGATATCCCCAACTGCTAGTGAATGCTAGCCAACACCTAGTACGCCAGGTGCAAGAACTTGCAGAGACCAATTATAGATGAGTTGACATGTGACGTCAACGCCGGGCAACGAACAAAGCACTGCCCTGAGCACTGCGTGAGCACCTGCAGGGCTTGAGCTTTTAAAATTCGCGCTCAATCAGGCGTGATAAGGCTATTGAATATGAATGGCCTAGTGGTCCTAAAAACGCGTAAGATCCTACGTGTAACCTTACACGTTTAAGATGCAACCTTACACGTCTAAGATGCATCTTATGCGTGTAAGCATATGGCCAAGTGGTTCAAAAAACGTGTAAGGTTGTTCAAGTAACCTTACACGAGTAACGTGTATCTTACGCCTGTAAGAGTTCATCTTACACGTCCTTAGTGTTGAGCGATCCGAGAGATTCCTTGTGGCTGATATTTCTTACGCGTCATCCATCGAGACACGATTGGGCAACGAGATGTTTTGTTAGAGAGTTAGCAACATCACACAAGTACTTCAACCAACTGTGAACCATCAAAGAGAGGCTGGACAACTCACCTTCTTAGACAATCTTGATAGCATCCAACCAGAAGGACAGACACAGTATAGGGTAAACCGTGCAAAATGTGGTAAATTCTTAGTGCACTTTGAGAACGTATCAAGAACATTTCCAATATTAAGTTGTTACGGTCTACACGATAAGACCATCTTTCAGTTCCAGTTTGCAAGGACCATATTCGATAGCAAATGTGACAGTAAATATAAATTGATACAAATTGATACTTATACTGATAGAATACAAATTTTGAGGTTTTATGAGTCTTGAAGTGGCAGAACTCAGTCAAATGTGAATGGGACTGTATACCAGCGTAAAATATTGTATAAAGGTATGCACCATTTCCATTCACGTTGCTGCGACCTCAAGGTTGTATTTGTAGTGGAGCGGTTTGGACTGCAAAATTATCGACAACCCCTCCCCTCGGTACAACAAAACGCAACCACTTCTATTCCAAAGATAGTAATAAATAATTAAAAAAAATGATGGTTGTGGTCAAAAACTTTGGTGGCAGGGGTGTTTTTTGGGTCAAAAAATCATGTTTTTGAGCTAACAACTTAAGAATATCAAGATTTATTAATTTCTTAGCAAAACAAATTTTAATCATCATGCAATACTATCAATCTCTGACATTTATATTATAGATTTCTGTTTTATACAATATATAAAGGGTCTAGAATTTTAGCCCCAAAATCACCCTTTTTTCTAAAAAAAGTACCCTTTTTATCACATGTCACCACAACGAGTATTACCTGAACCCTTTATGCAATGTATAAAACCTATATCAATAACAAAAAGGATACCATAAAAATAAGATTGTAATATTTTTACCTTAAAAAAATAAAAACAAAATAATTTCGCTTAACTTGCAGCCCCAATTTCATTTTTCGGCATAGAAATCATCCCTGCCACCAAATATTTCAACCACAACCATCATTTTCTTAAATCTTATATATTTATCCTTCAAATAAAGGTGGTTGTGTTTTGTTGTACGGTGGGGAGGGGTAACTCGAAAACTAGAGCACTTTTCAAGGCTCGGCCGCTCCGCTATTGCTAGTGGCAGAACTGTGCAGAACTATCGTCATGTGAGTGCGAGAAGGTTGTAAATGCAATGGCTGCCATGTGATACTATATATTAGTAATCCCCTTTTTGTTCACGCAATACTAAAAATATATTTGATTTGTTTCTAATCGCCTCATCATGTGTTATTGGAAACAAGCCATGGGGTTTTTTTTTCCATATTGCGTGATAACAAACAGGGGGTTACGAATTTACCATTTAGTAGACATGAATATTTAAAGCCACTATCCGTAATTTTATTCCAAACTCAAAATCCCCGTTTTGTGTCTAAATTGCCAGTGTTAGGTCATATCAGCACCTTATATTACTCTTCTTTGTGATAAACAGACACTAAAGCATTTTAAAGCGGTTTTAAAGCGGTATTATTAGTAAACAAATGCATAAAACCGTCATTTCTTGACGAATACGTCGTGTTAAGCTTATTTACTACAACCATTTCCAACACAACAGTGCAAAAAATGGAGTTTGATGAAAAATAGGGGGCGCGATTTGCTTACATTTTAAAGAAAGCGCTGATAGTGGCTTTAACACATTGACCGGAAAACTGGACTAGAAGTAGCTCTGATTGAATATCCAAGTTATATGAAAAGCTCTAGCGTGACCTTGAAAATTTTGGCCTAAAATTTTTTTTTTTTTTTTTTTTCAAAGAGAGGCTGGACAACTCACCTTCTTAGACAATCTTGATAGCATCCAACCAGAAGGACAGACACAGTATAGGGTAAACCGTGCAAAATGTGGTCAATTCTTAGTGCACTTTGAGAACGTATCAAGAACATTTCCAATATTAAGTTGTTACGGTCTACACGATAAGACCATCTTTCAGTTCCAGTTTGCAAGGACCATATTCGATAGCAAATGTGACAGTAAATATAAATTGATACAAATTGATACTTATACTGATAGAATACAAATTTTGAGGTTTTATGAGTCTTGAAGTGGCAGAACTCAGTCAAATGTGAATGGGACTGTATACCAGCGTAAAATATTGTATAAAGGTATGCACCATTTCCATTCACATTGCTGCGACCTCAAGGTTGTATTTGCTAGTGGCAGAACTGTGCAGAACTATCGTCATGTGAGTGCGAGAAGGTTGTAAATGCAATGGCAGCCATGTGATACTATATATTAGTAATCCCCTTTTTGTTCACGCAATACTAAAAATATCTTTGATTTGTTTCTAATCGCCTCATCATGTGTTATTGGAAACAAGCCATGGGTATTTTTTCCATATTGCGTGATAACAAACAGGGGGTTACGAATTTACCATTTAGTAGACATGAATATTTAAAGCCACTATCCGTAATTTTATTCAAAACTCAAAATCCCCGTTTTGTGTCTAAATTGCCAGTGTTAGGTCATATCAGCAACTTATATTACTCTTCTTTGTGATAAACAGACACTAAAGCATTTTAAAGCGGTTTTAAAGCGGTATTATTAGTAAACAAATGCATAAAACCGTCATCTCTTGACCAATACGTCGTGTTAAGCTTATTTACTACAACCATTTCCAACACAACAGTGCAAAAAATGGAGTTTGATGAAAAATAAGGGGGCGCGATTTGCTTACATTTTAAAGAAAGCGTTGATAGTGGCTTTAACACATTGACCGGAAAACTGGACTAGAAGTAGCTCAGATTGAATATCCAAGTTATATGAAAAGCTCTAGCGTGACCTTGAAAATTTTGGCCTAAAACCAGCCATTTCAAAGCACACCCCTTGAAGGTCGGATTTATTTATTTCTAGTATTTTCGAACTTTCATTCTTTTCAAGAATAAATGCTAATGTTTTGCAATATCTGAAAAAAAAAAGACAATGAAAACCTATAGCATCAATACAAACCGCTCGTGCCAAATCAAAGATTTGGATCAAGTCTATACGCGGGTAAGCGAATACGTATTATCAGCTACCACTATAGAAATTTCTCAGTGACAAGTGTGCAATTTATCGCATGTAAAAAAATTCACATTTTGGAATCTTGGAATTATATTTTATGAATCAACAAGGATCAGAGAACCTAGTCAACCAAGTGAAATTGAGTACAGGACAGGAGGAGACAGATGATGCTATACTTAATGTGTGTAAGCGTCGTGCAGTGTGCCGCTATATGCTTTCCCCATTGATACGATTGTTTGGTAAACTTATGGTTCATATCTATGCCAGCGGGAATTTCAATAATTGGCTGACAAATTTATGACCTGTAGTTTTACCCTTCATATACAACGATAGAGGAGATCCAGGTATACACAGAAATGTCCCCGTTAAGGGACCAGGACTTTCAAGAAGAAGGTAAAAAAAAAAATTGAAAAATATGAAATAATTACACTACCGGTGTAAATGTGCATAAAGCAGCTATTTTACCACGCGTTTTATATCATAGCTCCCATGGGTCCAGGAAAAGGGATAAAGTGGTAAGCCTAAAGTAAATTAGATTATTCCAGAACAGAAACCAGAAAGCTAAGAAGACCTAGACTATGCTTGTCTCTTTGGAGGCCTACAAAGTCCAAATCAACAAATTGGGCTAAAGTCCTGCTATGCATAGTTTTGGCTGCTGCCATTCTCAATCCCCCAAAAGCCAGTCCTAGACCAAGATGTAATGGTCACAGTAATGCAGTAGTTAAGCCTACGCAGTGCACAGAATTGAATTCTGCAGAGTAGTCACTGCAGACCGGGGGAAAGCCCAAACTTACTTCTTTGAAAGATATCATATCAGTCATTATATCTGCAAAACACACAGGGGAAAATTATGTTTTTGTACCCAAAGAACATGGGGAAAATGTATCAAGCAGAAATACTTGTTGGGATTGCCAGCAGCAGTTGAACCAATGTGTTAATCAAACGAGGCCACATTGGAGTGTGCTCTTAAGAGGTGCTAGGCCAGAATAGTCTCTTCCACAGATGCACAAGATCATTACATCTACAGATTTTAATGTATGTAAAGTAGGGACCTGATACTGTGTGTAAGCATCACGCAATACCGGCTCATGTCTAGTGATATGAGAACCTGGCACTTGCACATACTCCCCATTAATTACCGTGGGAAACAAAGGACATCGCCGGATAAGGAGAGAAGGAGGCCCTCTATAATCATCATAGTTATATTTCACCATCAAGTTTGAGTTGGTGTTTTACAACTACTTTAACATGCACGCAATGTGTTTTTTATCCCCAAAATACGCTTGTATCAAGAAAAAATGAGAAAGTTTGAGAAACTTCAGGGGCATGCTCTCTGGAAAAAGCAAAGCTTAGAGTATTCCTCCATTCCAATGACCATTAATTACTTAAATGAAGAAAGAGGAAGATGTTGCATAGCTGCCCTTTATTATGGAACTTGTAAGTGACGTCTAGACATGCCTTTTGTCTTTCATAAGCTATAAAGAGGCTACACGAGGCAGCCCATAATAACAATACCCAAATACCATTAGCTTATGCTACTAGATTTGGATTATATACTCCCCGCCTAAAAAATCCGAACGATATAAATCACTGTATTAAAAAGGTATGTAGGTATGTAGGTGAATTATAGTAATAAATGCCAGGAGCGTTGTTCGCGTAATGTGTTTGCTTATTGACCTGTGTCCGTAATGCATTGATAACGAAGCATGATGTGGAAGTTTGAGAGATATATCCAGCTGGCTTGGCGCGTTCATTTGAAAGCAAGTTTGAGCACGTTGATGGCCATTTCAACATCGTTCGGATTTTTTAGGCGGGGAGTATATAACTGCCTTCACACAAAGCAGACTCTGGGATACAACACAATGGCCCGCATAAAGCATGGCTAAAGACCGCGCTATTGATACCATGAGCAAGCTAGCACTATATGAACTAATACAATCACATTTCCCATGGCACAGTTCAATAGCTTTCATTCACCATTGTATTGAGCAAATACATCACCTTGTATTTTAGTATTTATGATACCCAGAACATGCATGGTCAGCTGCTGTTAACATGTGCCCATCCAAGGCTATACTGAACCGAGCCCTTGATAGATTAGCATGCCTTAACCACATAGTGATGTGGTGTGGTATGTATGTAATAGGTTGTTGTTTATGGCAATTCCATTTAGTTTTCAGGGCCCCCAGAAAACAAAAATGCAAATATGAGGTCTCCCCCCCAAGAACCAGAATGCCACTCATATATATGTTGCTAAATAACATAACGCGCATCCTTGCAAAGCGGCATTATGGTTCTGGGGAGGGAAAGGGTTCATATTCGGATATTTCAATTACCCATTGAAGCCTGTATTGTAATTTTATATAAAACCGACTTTTAGGGAATTTATGTAAAGTGGGATTTTTTTAAAAACCGGCAAAAGTTAAACTTTGAATATGTCCCTTTAAAATGCGGAACGTTTCAAGTTCGTCTGCTCTCAAGAAAACTGTAGAATGCGTCCTCCATTCCTTATCCGGCGATGTCCTTTGCGGTTTTGATGGTAGAAGCAATAATGCGTATTTCAAAGCCCTGTACAATTCTGTGCTAATATTGATGGTTAACCATTAAAGCGGTGTTTTTTTGTTTATATCTTGGAAATGAAATGGATTTGAAGGCTCAAAGTTCAGGACGACGATGAGAAAAATGTCTGATATCAAAATGCGTAATACATCCGGGTAAATTACGGGGATCCCAAAGACGACTGGAACACGCACCTTTAAGTTAAAAATGGATAAATATGTTGGGAATATATATTTAAAAAAACATGATATTTCATTCATGTAAAAATATTTGTGTGATATACTACATATATGAAGTATATAATGCTCTTGATCTTGGGGAAAATGTTTATGAACTGCGGATTAATCAGAATACCGTAAACAACTATTGTGCATATGCATTGCAGGAAATCATCAGAGTGTATGATTTTTTTTTTGCTGGCAGGTAGACTGCCACCCAATCTCGCCTTTGTCTCTGCTAAACTAAAAACTTGAACACTTTTCAACCTGCCACCCCTGGACATGCCGGTCCTAATAACGCGCCCTCTATTATATATATCAACCAACTTGTCCACAGAACGCGAATTACACAGGGCTCCTGGAATTACACTAACCGGTAGTAGCCAGGTTTGTACAGTCTACTGTAATTTCAGTCGCTTAGCTTTTTTTATCACCGTGGACCCGAAGGAGGGTCTACTGACATGTTTCCAAATGCATATTTTGAAATGACTGTCGATTGATAAACCATCAAAGAGTGAACATATTGTTAAAGGTATTTGGAATGTAGTTTATTTGGTTTACAAATTATATTAAGTCATTTCCTCTTTTCTTTAAAATAATAAAACTTTTGACGAAATCTGCACTCTTGACATACCATCATATGAACAATTAAAAAGAAATATTTCATTTTAATTTTATTTGGTTTAAATACTTCAAAACGCCTTTAAACATACTATCTGGTAATTTGGCTTTTCCCCAAATATTTTAAACAAGTTGTCGAATTCTGCAGCCTTGGCATACTATCAAATATTCTTTTGTTTAATGTTCTTTAAAATAATTATAGAAGCCTTATTTGATGAGATACTGATTATACAATCTCTTTTACTGTAATAGTAAAACTAAACTGCCGCCCTCAGGAATGACGATCAAGCATATGCAGCTCAAAAATAATGGATATTGGATATTACATGAGCAGTCGTACATATTGTTAATTTTAATAATGTCAAATTCACCATTTACTCTAACGAAAAAGAGACAACGAAGAAGGTTGACCTTAAGCCAGAGATGGGGATAAACATCAGCCATTTTCAAAACAATCGTGAATATTTCCTAAACGATTTTTAGATGAAATCTACAACATGTCATACTTCAAAGAAATCAACAATAAAGAAATACAAACTGAAAAAAATTGTTCAGTAACAAAACTAGGGGCAAAACATTGATTTTAATTTGCGTCAAAATGTGCGAAAAAGACACTTATTCGTTTCTGCATTTTCTATGGCATTGATTCACCTAGGCTTGTGCTAATTGCTTTAATTGTTAAAGAATGAACTATATTTGACATATTAAGCACAAATATAAATTCAATCAAATCTTCAATAAGCCGCTATAAAATGAACTTAATTGAACAATGGCATCACTACTGAACTCAACAATAGCCTCAACAAGGAGTTTCCAACACACCTCCTTGGTTAACTTAGACATGTCCTGTCCAGGATTTTCAAGTGAGGATATTTACAGCAACACAAAATGGAAAAAAAAAGCCAAAAACACAATCAACAACTTTTTCTGTGAATCCTGCACATTTTGATGCAATTCTGTATGAGTTGACATTACTCTATGATACAATTACTTGCTATACCACAACCCACACCATCTCAGTACAAGGAGTACAACACAAAACTTGGGTTGACACCATTCTACAAGATATCGGCCAGCTGTTGGACCATGCCACAGAATCAGTGAGCCCTTCAACATCCCTGCATGAGACAGACAGTGACCATGAAGACTTAGTTTTACTCCCCTCACATCTACCCCCAGGAAAAGGCGTGCTGCCTCAACATCTACAACAAGCAATATGGGTGTGCAAACATCTACATGTACTACAGTAACTCTCTCCTGCAAAGAAACTCAAACATCATCAAACAGTGATAAAGAAAGCAAGCTGAAAAAAAGAAATTCAACAATTGAGGGATGCTAACAAGTATCTTAAGGCACAGCTCAGTGAATATCAGGGTCTACGCTCCTCTTACACCCAGTTGGCAAAATCATACCAAGAACAGTGTGACAGAAATGATGTTCTTCAGCCTTACTGAGCCCTCCCCAAACTTTGTACAGCCAGTACCACCACCTCAAGCTGCTGCTTGAGGTGGTGGTCACCACCTCAAGCTGCTGCTACACAAATATTTACTTCTAACTCTTTTAGCATGCTTTCTGACCAATTACCAGAGAATGCCCCTCCAGCTCCAAACTTATCACTTTCAACACCCTCTTCATCATCTACAACTGACGTTAAACATTCCCCCAAGTCTAAGAAGCTGCTTAGAAATCCCCCCCCCCCCATTGGAACTCCACCACATGTAACCAGGACAAATCCACTACCAACTCAACCTCAGATTCTCATCTTCAGTAATTCTATGTGCAAGAAAATTGATGCACAGGGTCATTCCATGCCAATTCAACAAATCGAGTACACCATCACCTCATGGATTTCTTTCTTTTTTGGTGTATTGAAAGATATTCATTAGAAACTAAAATCCTGAAAATTTGAGCTCTGTACCTCTTTTTTTTTTTTTTTTTTTTTTTCACAAAATGGAAAAAAAAAAGCCAAAAACACAATCAACAACTTTGTCTGTGAATCCTACACATTTTGATGCAATTCTGTATGAGTTGACATTACTCTATGATACCCCAGAGGACCGTGGCAAACAACATGGCCTTATCTATAGACCTAGTGATCTCAAGGTAACAATTACTTGCTATACCACAACCCACACCATCTCAGTACAAGGAGTACAACACAAAACTTGGGTTGACACCATTCTACAAGATATCGGCCAGCTGTTGGACCATGCCACAGAATCAGTGAGCCCTTCAACATCCCTGCATGAGACAGACAGTGACCATGAAGACTTAGTTTTACTCCCCTCACATCTACCCCCAGGAAAAGGCGTGCTGCCTCAACATCTACAACAAGCAATATGGGTGTGCAAACATCTACATGTACTACAGTAACTCTCTCCTGCAAAGAAACTCAAACATCATCAAGCAGTGATAAAGAAAGCAAGCTGAAAAAAAAAGAAATTCAACAATTGAGGGATGCTAACAAGGATCTTAAGGCACAGCTCAGTGAATATCAGGGTCTACGCTCCTCTTACACCCAGTTGGCAAAATCATACCAAGAACAGTGTGACAGAAATGATGTTCTTCAGGCTAAGATATGTAGCCTTACTGAGCCCTCCCCAAACTTTGTACAGCCAGTCCAGGGTTTAAGATCACCACCTCAAGCTGCTGCTACACAAATATTTACTTCTAACTCTTTTAGCATGCTTTCTGACCAATTACCAGAGACAGCCCCTCCAGCTCCAAACTTATCACTTTCAACACCCTCTTCATCATCTACAACTGCCGTTAAACATTCCCCCAAGTCTAAGAAGCTGCTTAGAAATACCCCCCGCACTGGAACTCCACCACATGTAACCAGGACAAATCCACTACCAACTCAACATCAGATTCTCATCTTCAGTAATTCTATGTGCAAGAAAATTGATGCACAGGGTCATTCCATGCCAATTCAACAAATCGAGTACACCATCACCTCGTGGATTTCTTTCTTTTTTGGTGTATTGAAAGATATTCATTAGAAACTAAAATCCTGAAAATTTGAGCTCTGTACCTCTTTTCGTTTTCCCGCTACAGCAATTTCAAATTTGAGGGGGGTCACCTCAAAAACATGTATCGGTGTGAAATTCAATATTCAGAGGGCCATAAGTAAAGAACTACACCCCCTTAGATCCTTCAAAATTGGCACTCTGTATTACCTTTTGCTGCAGATTCCATATATGTGATCAGAAAAAATGCACCTTGCTCCAATTTTAAGTTACAGGGGGTCAAAAATGGCTCAAAAACCACTCTGACCTTACTTTAGGGGGCCATAAGCCAAAAAGTAAAAGTGATATAACTTCCAAATTCGGGCTGGTGATAGCTTATCTTAAATACTATCCTTGTGTTTAATCTCATACTTGTATCGGCTTCATTAGCAGAGATATAGCTGTCGCAAAAAGCAAAAAGTCCAATTTGACCTTGACTTGGCCCCCTAAAAATCAGTGTCAGACATTCTGCACCAAATTCTGCTTGAAATATGTTTGAGGGGGGTCCTCTTGCACAGTTCACTGTTTACTATATGATTCAATTAGGATAATTAATGTATTATAAATTTCTTCACAAGTAAGACCCCAAGCTGAAAATTGGTCCATATCTAGATCAGGTGCTAATAAGGTGATAATATTAATTTCAGTTTCATTGTTAGAGTTCTACAAGGTCAAACCTGCACTTGAATACCCAGGTTGCAAAGTTCAGAATTCTGTGTATATTTCAATTGGAATTTTGTCTGATATAAGTTGAAAGTGTAGATTCTTTGAAGCCTGTTTATTTACATAAGGCAGTTAGACACCATGTTGAAACTTTGCACAAAGCTTGAGAAGGGGGCCCTCTTCATCATATTTCAAGCAGAATTTGGTGCAAAATGTCTGGCATTGATTTTTAGGGGGGTCAAGTCAAGGTTATATTGGACTCTTTGCTTTTTGCGACAGCTATATCTCTTCCAATGAAGCTGATATAAGTATGAGATTGTACACAAGGGTAGTATTCAAGATTAGCTATCACCAGCCCGAATTTGGGAGTTATATCGCTTTTACCTTTTGATTTATGGCCCCCTAAAGTATGGTCCAAATGGTTTTTGCACCATGTTTGACCCCCTGTAACTTATAATTGGAGCAAGTTGCATTTTTTCTGATCACATACTTCGAATCTGCAGCAAAAAGTAATCCAGAATGCCAATCTGAGGGGTGTAGTTCTTTACTTATGGCCCTCTGAATATTGAATTTCACACCGGTACATGTTTTTTAGGTGACTCCCCTCAAATTTAAAATTGCTGTAGCGTGAAAACGAAAAGAGGTACAGAGCTCAAATTTTCAAGATTTTGTTTCTCATGAATATCTTTCAATACACCAAAAAAAAAAAAAAAAAGAAATCCGTGAGGTGATGGTGTACTGGATTTGTTGAAATGGCATGGAATGACCCCACAGAGATTTTACCATGGACGATCTACCAAAATCTATGCTAAAGGTGGTGCTACAATTGCAGATGTTATCAAAATGGTTAATGACTGTGAGTTTTCTGACCCAAAGCATGTAATACTGCAAGCATGGACAAATAACACAACAAGAGAATCTACAGAAGATTGTGCAAGAAAGGCCAAGCGTCTCATAGAAGCTACCCTACTTAAATTCCCATCAGACAGAATTATTGTCTCTGGTATTCTACCAAGGCTCTTCCCCTCAACACGGAGCAATGCTGTGAACCGTGTTATCATTGACCTGAATGAGACTTTAGAACAGTATTGTCACCATGGTGCTAGAGCTACATTTGTAAGTCAAGCTCAATCCTTTGTGTCAGATCTAGGAACTGGACATATTCGCAGTGATCTCTACTGGGATGAAGTTCATTTGAACAGTCGTGGTCGTGGAAGATACATCATGAATCTGAGAAATGCAATTGACTCTGCATCTTACCCTACCTTGTCCATGCACGCACCAAAGACATAAACTGTTCTCATTTAAATGACACTAAGGAAAATGTACTTTCTTCTTATAACTCATGTCGTAATGAACAAATGCTCATTAACCAGGTCCAAGACAAACATGGCAATGTTACTACTAATACAAGTTTTGTTGAACATGATGACAGAGTTAATCTAATTGTAAATAATAGTTATATTAATGATTCTAACAATGCTTTTGCAGATGTAAAATATGTCAATAAACAAGTACTATTGTTAATCCTCCTCATAATTCTAATGTGTCTTGTATTACAGATCCCGATCATAGGATTTCCGATGGTAATCTTTTTAATTGCCTTGATAATTCAAAAGGTTTTGTTATTGATCAACTCAACATTCGTGGTTTAACTAATCATTTTGATGAGCTTGAGCATGTTTTGAGCGATAACCCAATTGATGTAATAGGTCTTTGCGAAACATTTCTGGGTGATGAAATAGATGATAGTAATATAAATATTGATGATTATTATTTATACATAATAATCGCACTGGGCTCTGTCAGATAATGCACGGGTCATCGGATAATGCACGGGTCAGCAAGCGGGTCACCACAAGTCACAACTTCTAGTAGCAACTAGAAATACCGTCAATCACTTGATATCGACTTACTGCTCAATATCAAGTAACATGTCTGCATCGTATATATACCCTCTACGAACTTAGTATCTACAATCTATGGTGTCAGTCCTGAAATGCGCACATCTTAATTAACGAGAACAAGCTTTTTTGTACTCTCAAAGGACGATACGTCTGACTTTAAATATTGATCTTAAATATAAAATTCTTTATGTTATAATTTGTCAAGTTCGAAAGCCGTTCAGAAAGTTTAGCTGCTAACGTAGAGTGACGTCAGCGCGAGATTTGTTGGGCGCACCAGTAAACCGCACACTCTGGCTTAAAGCGACGGCGTTTATACACTCGCGCACAATATGGCATACCTTGACGCGTGCGTAAAAGCTGCGTCAATGTTATGACATCACTGCACGGAGGTAGAGAAATGGACTATATCATGTTGCTATATAAAAGTAGGCCCATAAGAATTAAGTATACTTCAAGCAACCCAAAATTCACAAATAAAATCGTTTTCAGTGCAGAAACCAGTCATGTTTTGTACATGCATGTCTGCGTTGGTCTTTTACATCTAATACAGTGGGCGTTGGAATTGGTAGAAGAAAATTCATATGCATTTATATGCAAATCGTCACTGATGGGTTTGTTTTGAAAAAAGTAAGGGCACTGCGAAAAGTGTATCTTTCTTTCAATTTCATTGACGCGTTTCATCACTAATGGGTTTGTTTTGAAATTGCCAGGGAGGTGCGAGAAAGATTAGCCACTCTAAGTGTCTTAGAGAGTCTGATCTTTCTCGCACTTCCAGATCATTTTCAAAACAAACAAATCAACAATGAATTGCGACAAGGTATTTTTGACACTCAACATTCGTTGGTTACTCAGGCATGTTGATGAGCTTGAGCATGTTTGAGCGTGATAACACCAATTGATGTAACTAGGTCTTTGCGAAACATTTCTGGGTGATGAAAAGAGTGAGAGTAAGATAATATTTATGATTTTTGTTATACACATACCTATGGCACTGGCTCTCAGACTAATGCACGGGTCATCGTATAATGCACGGTCAGCAGCGGGTTCACCACAAGTCACAACTTCTCGTAGCAACTAGAAATACCTTCAATCGCTTGATGTCGACTTACTGCTCAATATCAGTACTTCTTCATCGTATAGAACCCTCTACGAACTTAGTATCTACAAACAATCTATGGTTGTCAGTCGCTGACATGCGCCATCTTAATGACGAGAACACTTTTTTGTACGCTCCAAAGGACTATACGTCTGAACTTTAATATTGATGCTTAAATATAAAATTCATTATGTTATATTTGTCAGTTCGAACCTTTCCTACAGTTTAGCGGCTAACGTAGAGTTGACGTCAGCTGCGAGTATTTGTTGGGCGCACCAGTAAAAACCGCACACTCTTGCTTTAAAGCGAGAAAACCCAGGCCGTTTATACGACTTCGCGCACATTTTTTGTTATGGCATAACCTTGACGCGTGCGTAAAAGCTGCGTCAATGTTATACATCACTGCACGGAGGTATAGAACTAGGACTTATCATTTGGCTATATAACAAGTAGGCCCATAAGACTAGTATACTTCAAGCAACCCAAAATTCACAAATAAAATCGGGTTCAGTGCAAAACCAAGTCATGTTTTGTAAGGCATTATCGTTGTCCTTTTACATCTAATACTGGGCCCTTGAATTGGGTAGAAGAATTCCTATGCATTTATAGCAATCGTCACTGAGGGGTTTGTTTTATGAAAAAATAGGGCACTGCGAAAAGTGGTATCTTTCTGTCATTTCATGACCGCGTTCAATCACTAATGTGTGTGTTTTGAAATTGTCCAGGAAGGGGTGCGATAAAGATTCGCACACTCTAAGTTGGTCTTAGAGAGTCTGATCTTTCTCGCACTTTCCCAATTCATTTCAAACAACAAATCAACATGAATTGCGAAAAGGTATTTTGGACACTATTATAGAGTATAACTTTGGACTGTTTGAGTGTAGAAAGTGTTTTTTAATTTTGTGAAAAACTCCCTCAAAATATTGGAATAAATTTAGTGAATTATTAATTTAAATGTAATTTTTGATACTATTGTTTTTCGCAAGTATATGAACGGATAGGACGACGCCTCAGTGCATTCGACAGAATAATCACACTTGACCGTATGGGTCAGTGCAGCCAGCCCGAGACCCGTCGGGTCGCGGGGTTTTCTGCAGCCTCACTGACCCATACGGTCGCGTGCGATTATCCTGGTCGAATGCACTAGGCTAGTCCTTATCCTTATCAAAATGACAGAATTTATGACAACATGAGAAAGTGAGGAGGAGGTTGCTTTATAACTATCAACAAGTGTTTGTCAACCACCCAATTAGATCTGAATTTATTTTCTGATCAGCTTGAACTCCTTACTATGGAAATAATGCCGTATAAGCAGAAAGCCCTTTCATGTTTACTGTGGTTAGGGCCCATGTTTCCTGATAATTGATTTATTTGAATCACCTTGTCAACTTCTTCAGTTATTGATTCTGAGGTAAGGAGTACATTCTATGGGGGATTTTAAACTTGTATTTGCTATCTGCAACCCCCACTGTTACACAAAAGTCGTGTCCACACGTTTAGTTATTACCGGTATTAGTCGTGTTCCACATCTTGTAAGTTAGTTAAGTTTATACCGGTATTAACTTAAGTCCCGACTGGAATAACAAAAAAACAATAAATCCACTAATCCCCTCACGCCTATTGTACCCTATGTAAATCCGTCTCCACATTGCGGTCGCCATATCCACTTATTCAACCTTCACCCTCTACTATTTCAGTAGGACAGGTGCTTACTTGTTTTTTTAACACTGGTCACCGTTAAGTCCGACAGAGCACGTCCCCGTATTTACTAATACCGGTGTAAAGTTACGACCGGACTTAACCCTGCTCTTCTTCTGCTAAATCGTCGGACTTAAAGCCTAGTTAGGTCCGATAGAGTCGTTCACACGGCCAATTTATAATCTAAACAACACTAAACACTAAAAACCGATCGATTTAGGTACGGTATTAAGTGACTTATGTCCCGACCGCAATGGGAGACGGATTACAATAGGTCAATGGGCGAGGGAATTAGTGGATGTGTTTTTTTTTTAATTCCATCGTTAATAACCGTAATAACGTCGTGTGACACTACTATAAACTGTACCGAGGAATTAAAAAAACAATCCATTAATTCCCCTCACCCCTATTGTACCCCCCATTGTAATCGTCCCCACATGCGGTCGGGACATAAGTCACTTAATCCCGGACCTAAATTTGATCGGTTTAAGTGTTAATATCAAATTTTGCCGTGTGGACGCGCGTCTGGGTTAACTCTATCGGACCTAAACTTGGCTTACATCCGACGATTTAATGCCGAATGAAGAGCAGTTTAAGTCCGTCGTAACTGTATCCCGTGTGGCAGGAAATATTCATGCCGTCTCACTTCCGGAAACACGGGTGAACAAAGGGCAATCGATTCAGTTTGACGCCTTCCCGAACCTTATTTTCACACGCTTTAATTTCCGTTGTCGTCTATGAGCCCGTTACTATGGATACCTGCCGGACTATGCTTACTTTTACAACCGGTATAGGAAAGTATACGTGACCGTTCTATCGGAACTAACGGGGTCATTTTCGTCTTTCTGAAGTAAAACACGGAAAGCCGTGGTTTAGTCGGGTGGGCGAAGTTGGCGACTCGGCACCCTTGGAAAAATGGGAGACTTTGAGAGCAGGGAGAAAAGGGCAAGAAAGGGGGAAAGAGAAGAGAATTAGGAGAACCAGGGAGAAGCCGGGTGTTTTGATGTTATGATGTACAGCATGCAGAGGCCTGACCCCCGTCTCATTTTGCGACTCAAAGAAATAAGTCTGCCGGGCAAAGCGAAAGCGAGTAAATAAACTTTCCCAAATCCCTACATATTGTTTGAAATCCGGGATAGCCACGGGATGCGGGGAAAAATTTCTTTGCCATCCCTAACAAGGCAAGGGAGACATGCTACATGTCCTTGCTCAAACTTGCCAAGGAGGTCTAATTACGAACGCGTTCGCCTTGATGGAAAGCCAGCTCGACATTCTGAATGTTTCGAACACTGACCCCTATACATGGATACCGTCCCGCACGTAATTGAATAGTCGGCGATTTGAAACAACCGGAACTTCCCAGCGCCCATTTTGGTGGGCGGGCAAGACATGAAGAGTCATCGTACTAGTAAATGCAACAAGTCAATGCAACTTGTAGAATATTTCGTGTATTTGAAAGAAAAAATTATATTTATAAAAATTGGTGGGTAGTATCATCGACAAATTATGCCACTCTCTGTGCTGCAATATTTCCTCTAATTGGCGCGATAAGACAACCTGAAATTGCAGGGAATTACAATTACTGTGTAGCATATTGAGTGCAATTTGGGCTTTTAACAAATATTATTGAAAGGGTTTGAAACAATAAAATGTCTGCAAAAGAAAATGTTTTGTGAAAAACATGGTTTTATAATGATGTGTTAATAGTTTACAGCAATAAACTTTACAATGTAGTGCATGTTTTACTATTTAGGCCGAACATAATCTTCATGTTTGATGCGATTCTTCCGCCATTTCACTAGTAAAATTTTCCCCTCCCCTCCCCCTCCCATCCACCTCTTTCTCCCCTTTCCCACCCCTTCACCTTCCTCCCCCCGCCCCTACCCCTCCACATCCCCATCCCTCTCTACCTCCCCCTCCCCTTCTCCTCCCTTCCGCCTTCCCATTATCCCCCCCCCACTCCCTTCCCTCCCCTCCCCGTATTCATTGTCACTTTCCCCCTCCCTCCCTCCCTCATCATCCCCTCATCCTCATCCTCTCCTCTCCTCTCTCCCTTCCCTTCCCTCCCTCCCCTCGCCTCCCCTCCCCTTCCCTTCCTCCCCTCCCTCCCTCCCTTCCCCAGGTCCTTCCCTCCCTGGCCCTCCCTCCACCGGAGCCGTTGCCTTCTTCTTTTGTTATTTTTATTATTTATTCAGAATAAGAAAGGTCACGTTGGAAATTATTCCGTTTTCATTATTATTCTTTCCTTCTCATGCATTCAAGCGTTTATATTTATATACAGTTTCTTATGTTATAACATGCTCTGCTACTTATTCATTATATTTAGTTAGTCGTTCACAATTCCGCAGTTTGTGCATTGCAGTTTTCAGAAAGTTCTCCCGGGCGGATGTCACTTATTTCTGCAGGTGATTTTTTGGCATATTTTATGCACGATTGAGTTCCCCATTCGCCCGCCTCATTCCACCACCCCCATCCCCTTCACCTCCCCGCTTCCCCATCGCCATTTCCTTCCCCAATCCCCCTCCGCATTCCCCTTTCATCATCCCCCTCCCCAGTCCCTTCCCCTCCCTCCTCTCCCCTTCCCATTCCCTCCCCATGTCCCCCCTCCACCTCGCCCCTCTCCTCCCCCTTCCCCTCCTCGCAACCCGTTCCCCCTCCCCATTCCCACTAACCTCCCTTCCTCCCTCTCTCACTCTTCCTTCACCCCCGTTGCCATTAATTACCATTTAAATGGGTCCTGGTGTTTAGGTCCTGTCCTGATAAAACATTTTCGTGAGTAATACGTTTCACAGTGTGTCTTCATTTGAATCATTATTCTAACCTTCTTGGGTTGAAAGGTTTATTACCTTCGAAGCCCGGTGCCATGGACCCACTTCGTCAGCGATTACGGTATAGCTTATCGGACTTAAAGTTATGTCCGATCTAAGCGCTAATTACCGTTAAATACGCGTCCACACGACCAAATTTAAGTTCCGGCTAGTACTACCGACAGGATTTAAATCCGATAAGTGCGCGTCCAAACGGCAACTTTAAGTCCGAAACGTTAATACGCACCGCCCAGAGTTAGTACCGGTATTACGTGACCTAGTCCGACCGTGTGACCGACTAAAGAACTTTATAGATATTTGTGCAAGTTTTTAATTTACCAGCTTATAAAGGAACCTACTCGAATAACTGAGACAATGCCACACGATTGACACCTTGTTTATTTCATGATAAAGCTGCATTCGGGGGTCCACATCCACAAAGGACTAGTGATCATTCTAATAACAGTTACTTTGGGTAGGCTAGAAATAACTAATAGTAATACCAATGATACAGAAAGCATAAAATAAAAGCGCACGCTGCTAATTAATTTAAGACCAGGACGTTTCTAAATGACTTGCCAAATTGATGGATCTTGTACAAATAGTGGTGATATTGACATTTCTTTCTGCTCATGTTTTGATCACTCCTCTTTTTGAGTATGTTGAAAAACAGTGCCCTATTAAAGACACTAGTTTCGTAAAAAACGTGCTCCATGGCTAACTATGAAATCGTTTGAAATGATTCGGAGAGAGACAAATTAAACTAATGCGAATTCGTTTCAACAATGATCCGAAGCTGGGAATCATTCGCAAAAGTAAATGAAAACGAATAAATTATCCAGAGATAAGAAAAGAGAATTTCGTCAGATCACTGAAATAAAAATGATCAAAAAACTTGGAGCACATTTCGAATGTCATCCCATCTAAAAATAAAACACCGCAATTTCTGAAAATCAAAACTAAGGCAGGTCAGTTTACTGAGATAAAGATATTGGCAAATGCACTACCAATTACTTTGTAGAAATTGGACCTAAACTTCAGGAAACTTAAGATATGAGTGTTTGTAATTATCACGACGACGGGTATTGATGAGAAAGACGCATGGGCCTACACATTTTGATTTTGTTCCTGTCACTCATGATATGTCCTTAACAACTATTAGCCTTTAAAATGACAACAAGACTAGTCCCTTAAAAAGGGCAATCTCTGCATTTAGTGCACAATTTGGAAATGAAACAGCAAATTGATTTGTAACACAATAATATTTTTAATAATACTAAGCAAGCATCAATCATAAGAGCAACCTTTACTTGTGTGAAACAAAAGATCTTCCTTCATGTTACTTTTTCTGAGACGTTGGTTATATTTCGAAGTAGAAATCACATTGCTTCATGGAACACAACCAAGCTTCAGTTTACCATACCTTTTAAAGGGAATCGCTGATTCTAGTGCAAGGCCAAATCCACTATTGTGGTGTAAATCTGCATACATTCTGTACAAACGTTGTGCCCCTGTTTACCACCATTAAATAATTAGTCCTGCTTAAATGAATAGTTTCCCTGCTAGCAAGTGATTAAAATATAATTCAAACAATGGTAAATTCTTTAATACCACAATGTTAATAGTATAACATATAGGTAATTAATGTATACATTTAAAAACAGAAAAAAATAAAAAACTTAAAAACATTTAATTTTGCATACAAAATTGTGGCCATGCTGACCCGAACCAAATCAGAAAACTGTTTACCATGCTACCTTTAGGTTGGCTAGTCTCATATAGTGCAAGCAGGGGATGTCACTATCACTTGGTCAAGTGGGTAATGTTATCAATACCATGTCCATGCATGGAAATATGAAGACTCTTGAACTCAACAGACGGATCAAAACACTGGATAAGGTGTGAAAACCATAGTGGGCTTGTACACACAATTAAACGGAGTACCACTGCCTGAGGGTTTGGGTCATTTCAGGATTAATCTCTGGCCTGGCAGAAGAAAGTCACTGGATCCTAGATAAAGTTCCTTCTGAACTCCTTAAATGGCTGCACCACATCCATCACACCAGTAAATTAACGCACTTATTATCACTCTCACTCTTTCACCTAAGTAGTTTCCCACAGCTGAAAAGAGCTAGAGTAATCCCAGTTTTCACGCTGTTGACCCGTGCGATCCTGGTAACTATAAGAGCCTATCTCAATTTTGGTTGTAATTTCTAGATTGCTGAAAGGGCTGTTTGTGATC
Organism: Ophioderma brevispina; assembly: GCA_023653785.1. Lineage (NCBI taxonomy): Eukaryota > Metazoa > Echinodermata > Ophiuroidea > Amphilepidida > Ophiodermatidae > Ophioderma > Ophioderma brevispina. The sequence continues at coordinate 73,733 of JAMKCH010021131.1, forward strand.
AACGTTAATACTACCTAATGTATAATCTAATAAATAGTAATCAGTCTGGCTTTCGCCTCTTCATTACACTTCTACGGCTTTAATTAACACTGATGACTGGTATGGGAAATAGATAGCGGTAAAATGGTTTTGTTAAATGCCCCTTGATCTTATCAACACATTTATTACTGAAATCATAAACTTTTTCGAAATAACTTAAATTGTAGGAGTAAGTGAAATCCGGGAAGTAAATAATTGGCATTAATGGTTCAAAATTTATTTAAGGTGGTCGAACTCATAACGTTCCGTCCACGGCATACTTTCTGATTGGTGCAATTAGTGTGTGGAATGCCCTCATTGCTCATTGGCTGGGTCTCTTGGGCTTCCGTAGGGTATATTAAGGATTTGCCTACCTACTTATCCCATTGTAAAGGTTCGTATTAGGCTGATGACACCATTATCTAGTAGCTTCGCAACTCAATGTGGGTTCTTTCAAATGTATTCATGCAGATCTTCACACTTTAAAACAAATGGCTTGAAAGTAACAAGTTGTCTTATGTTGATGAATTCAGAATTTTATGTTACTAGGTTTCAAGACAGTCGTGTTAGATTACAGGTTACCGATCAAATAATGAGGTTGGTCTATCAAATTATATGTCAGTTTTTTCACAGGGTGCATGAATATAAGCATCTGGGAGTTATCATTGGTGAAACATGACATGAACCAGCAAATTGAAAATGTTCGCAAAAGTCCTTAAAGGTATGTTTAGGTTAGAAACAAATGCATTCACTGTGTTTCCAAATGATATCTACTACGGTCTTAAGGCCATTATCCTGCCAACACTTAGACTAGTGCAATGTTGTTTGGGGAAATTGGGGGTACTACAGTAGCAAATCGTCTTCAGATCATACAAACTGGCAGCAACTTATCTGTGGTGTAGCCCTGGGGATACCCCTATCATAGGTCTCTTATCAGCTTGGTTGCAAGGTCCTTTCTCGAGGCACCGTTACAATTGGTTTCCTCTTGGTTTTACCAATTTTGAAGACCTAGTACCTCCATATCTTTCTGGGGCATTTTTTTTTCATTTACTAGCAATAATTACTTTTCGTGCACAGCAATATAATGTTCACAATTCTGCAACCCAAAACGGAGTACAAGAACGTAAGTCATCCACAGAGTGCTAATTTGGAACATCTTGATGCTAAACTTCAAAAAACAGCAACATCAGTATACTGTTAAGAATAATTTAAGGCATATTTCATCTAAGCCTTCGACATGATTTCCTTGTTAAATTTTGTTGTTATCACCTTGCATTGTGTGTACCTTTTGTAAGTGTTTGTAACTACTGCTCATTAGTGAAACAGCCTTATGTTTGAACTGGGCCTCCGTGTAAAATAAAGTTGCATGATTAATAATATAAATTTATGGCCACCAGTGGCCTACTATACTTTCCACGAATTTTTGAATATATTCTGTCTTTGTTGTATGTTCAGACGGTTATCTTCTCATGAAAAGCCGAATCCTATAACTACTAAGATTTTATTTATTTTGGTCATGGACTCTAGGTTATTGCATAACAGGTGGTTTTTAGGGATCCCTGCTAATTAACGAAAATGGGATCCAACTACCCGCATGAAAAAATGCCAGTTATATGCGCTTTATACAATTTAAAAGTCTCAAAGCGCTTCACATTTATCTGCTGTGCTAGGATAATCACATTATTGAAATTCGGAGCCAATTATAACGGCGCACGTATGGCCTAACCCCTAACCAGCTCCCAATTTACACCTGGGTGAAGTGAATCAAGCGAGATAAAGTGTCATTAACCCATGACCCAACATTGTCCATATCGGGGCTCGAATCTCACAATTTCATGATCATTATTCGGGGACGTGCTTTTCAATTAGGCCACACATGCTCTAAACAATTCAATGGCAACTAAAAGTTAGACAAAATACAAATCTTTTCCTATTATTATAAGTGATTTAAAACTATTTAAACGAAGCTCAGCCCTCATCTATCAAAATACTGATTTAAATGGAAAAATAAAATAATGTCATTTTTTTTTCGCAAAATGCGATTTCATATATTCTAAACTATTTTTTATGTAGTCTCGTGATACTTTATATTATTGATTACGCTGGAGATTTCAGGACGGCTATTACAGTATTCCTGGTCAAGCCATACGAAAGGACCTCTGTCGATGTCAGGTGGCCAAACAGGAGTTCCTGAACAGATTATCTCGAGGAAACTGGTTGCACTCGTGGGCGAGTAAGAAGTCTTTGTAACCGGTTCCCAGTATGTATGTCTTACTTGGAAAATCATCTGAAAAATAAAATGATTTTAAAGGGACACAATGGCATGAAAAAATATTCACACATAATGAAAGAGACCCTTTCTGAAATCACTTCCCCAAATTTGAAAAGAATTTGGGTGTTTACATTTTGTAAGAAAAATGTAAAGTAACATATTATTTTACTTGTAAACTTCAGTTCTGATCCAAGGATGCTGACATTACTGCCAGTATTTATCAAACTCGAAAATCATGCAGACATCGTATGGCTTGACCATTCAGACAGGTCTGAATCCCGGTCTGAGTGCTTTTGAATTTTGTCACAAAACATGCTAGATACACTGTAAATTCTGGCAGGGATGTCAACACCTTGATTTTCAGTGGCAGGAACTGCCACCAACTGCCACGAATGCTTGCTGTTTTTACTGTTTTTTTTTTTTTTTTACAAAATGTAAACATCAAAATTGTTTTCGAAATTGTGGAAGTGATTTCATTATGTCAAATACTTTTTTCATGCCATTATGCCCGTTTGAGTAACGCCTCTTAAGATACATACTGCTTGATAATGCTATGATGGCCAGGCAGAAGTGTGTAACCCGAGAGAAGATTGTTTCGGATTTTCTAAAAGCATAGTTTGAGATTTGTGTCTATACCGGTTAATGCAGATTTCGAGATTTCTATTTGAAGCAGGTGGAACAATTCCCAAAGGTTATTGTTGTGAACCAACCTTATGAAATGTACATTTCACTCTTTGATTGGCAATTAAACAATATAAGAACATTCAACTTATTTATTGATTGATTGATCGATTTATTATCTGATATTTTCAAGGAAAATATGGGTAATCTACAACGTCTATAGCAAGTACAAATAATGCGTGTAATATATGAAGTCAACCTACTTACCTGTAATATTTCAAGATTATACTATATCTTTTACCTAAATATAACTAATTTGAAAGCAGTTACTTACGAAGAGTTTCGATCCAAGTTGAGTGATCTGTTTCATTGGGTAACAAAGGTAGTGATGAGCTGACCTTCTTTCGCCATCGTCGTATTCAATGCTGCTTCGGTTCAATGCTGCTAAATACAGATGTCTTTTCCTGGATTGGCATCACTTAAATGTATCTTCGCGCAATGACGATCAAGCAAGTGTGGCTCAAAATAATGCATAAGGGCATACCATGAACCACCATTGTACATCTTCGTGATGTTAAAACCTTCCATTGCTTTCACCTTTGGGACAGGACCGATTTCACTCGTTTGCTGAATTTAACGAAAAATGTTCAGTTCGAGGGGGGGCGCTTTATTTTAGGCTTTTTCACCAATGCCACGAAAAGAATATTTCATATAATAAGAGCATATTTGATTTTGTAACAGGTAGAAATCGTATAGAGTAGTCAGGATTTCAAAAACGTATTTTTTAAGGAAAATTACAGTGATATTATAGCCTTAAAATCCGGGTGGACCAAAAACGATGACGTCGCCCCCCCCCCACTTACCTCATCAAAATTGAGATTTTAGATAGGAAGATATTTTTATTCATTCAAGATGAAATTGAAAAGCCCAAAAAAAAAAGGTTTCCTTCTGATGGTATAAAAAAACTTTTTTACAATTTTACTATTTTCTAATTAAATGTTTTTTGCACTTCTGTAACAAGCTATCCTGATTTAACTAAAGGTCTGTAATCCAAATGTCTTTGGGTTTAAGCTTGCCTGTGAAAGAGAAGGAACATGAAAAATGCTACCATAATCGGGTCACCTACCTTTCAGGTATTTTCTTTTGGTACATGAGGTCCCTCATGAAAATTTCCAGTGTAGTAATTTGATGCTAAATTGAATTTAAGTGATAATAACCTATACACGGTGTTCTCAAAAAGAACATCACTCTAATTCAATGACATGTTTTCTAGTTTTCACACCTAGTTGGATTTCTAATTACATATTTTAACACTTAGGCCTAAGGTGTTTTCACTCCGTTGTGCCTAAGGGGGTTCATGGAACCCCCCCCCAGGAAACCACTTCCCGTGATGAATTTTCAAATGAAACGCATACCACCTTTGCGGGGGCATAGACAAGGCCAAAGGTGCCCCCCCCCCCCAATATTAAATGGAGTTCGGTTATCGTTGAAAATTAGGGGCAAAATTCATTGTTTCGAATGCGTCAAAACGCTCAAAAAAAGTAACCATGATGTTTTCGGACCCCTGCTTCCACAGCATACACATTGCAAATCATTTTGATGTTTATATCTGCTCTTAGAAGACCAATTTTTACATATATTTAACACAAAATATTACCATTTTGATACATTCTTGTTTTTTTTTGGGGCAGTCGTATTTGCCATAGGTCTTGTACCGCAATGGCGCGCAGTCGACTCGATGAGAATCGTTCTTTTCAGCACATAAAAGGGTTAAATATTTGTTGTGATTAGTAATTAATTTGTGTCTGCTGATGAAATACATAGCAGAAAAATATTTATGGCAAACAGGGTTTGCTAATTTTATTTTAAAATTAACTCCGTTGGTGCCTAAGGGGGGGGGTTCCTAGGGACCCAAGCTTAATATATTAATTAACGGCTAGAACATTTTCGTAATTTTTTTATGGAAAGAATCGAATCGATAAGTTTACAACAATTACAAAAAATAGAGTCGAAAATATTTTTCACGACTGAAGAAATCGCCGAAAAAAAATCTTGGGTACTAGGGAGGGGAGCCCGGCAACACACGACGGAGGGAGGGAGGGAGGAAGGGAGGGAGGTCGGGGGGGAGGGAGGGAGGGAGGGACTGATGAGTCCTTCTTTTATTCTCGATTTGAAGGCAGAGAGGGAGGGAGAAGATTTTAGAGTCTTGGAAGAAAGATTCCAGAGAAGGGGTCCTTGGATTTAGAAGTGTTGCTGGCAAGGACGGAATTTGTAGCAGGTAGGAAGGATACATCCCGGTATTGGTGTTATAGTGATGAGAATGGGAATCGCTGTTAAAAGTCTTCATCGAGAAGATCCTCAGAGAGAAAGCACATGATGGAACTGATACATGAAGGTTGCCAATTGAAGCTTGTAAATATCATGGTTTCAAATGTTGACAAGGAGAGCGGAGAACAGGATCTGTGTATCAAGCCACAGAGATTGGTACAGTCACGTATACCTTTTTTGAAGGAGAATAAAGAATCAAGATAGTGTTGTTAGGATCACCCCAGATCATAGCAGCATAAAACAAGGGAGGACAAGAGAATTATAGAGTGTTTTAAGGAATCTGAGGAAGAAATGGGCGGATCTTTACGGATGATGCTATTGTATTTGGAGACAATTTTAGAAAAACATGTAAAGATGTGAGACGCAAGATAAATTATAATCAATTAATAGGCTAGGAATTAGTTTTAACTGTTGGATAGATATTATCAATTTTAATATCGATTTTGATATAAGGTTTATTGCTGTGTTATTTTTAAATTCATGTAATTGTCTTTTAATATTTCATGTGTTATTATTTAGGTAATTAAACCAATTGGAAATATTTATGAAGTTCATCAGAATTATTAATTTAAAGTTTTATTTAGGGTCATGATGTGAAACGAGAATATTAGTATCATTAGCTAGGAGTTAGGAGTTTAGAAAAGAGGGAAGGTATAATGTATAATAAAAAGAGAATGATCCTAGGATCGAGCCCTGAGGAACTCCACGCGTAATGGGAGCAAAAGCTGGAACAAGGTGATGTTGAAGCGGAAGCGTTGACATCTCCAGAAAGATAACTTCTGATCCAATGTTAGCAAGCCTCCGATACCATAGTTGTAGTTTGTGCAAAAGAATGTTTGTGATTTATTGTAATCAAAAGGCTTACTTAAAATAAGAAAGATTACCAACTGTGTGTAGTTTTTTTGTCCAATTTGTCAGTTATTAAACATTAAAGCTCATATTTTTAATTAGCCATATGCGTGAATCACTAGTGATGGAGATCGGTTTTGCAGTATATCATGATTCAGAAGCTGAAAAGCAATCTGGTATTGCTGTCATTCTCTGAAACAAAGAAGTTCAGGTTTTTGAATCAAAAGAATTATAGTTGTGGTCCTAACAGTGTTTTTTAATGACATTTTGGGCCCACTTTTTACAATTTTTCGGACGCTTCGCTTCGCGGACGATATTTCAGTTTTTTAAACGTTTTTTTTACAAAAAAATTTCAATGAAGTATAAACCTAAAAAAAAAATATGCGGTCAAAAACACCAATTTAAACAAATGCGCGCGGTCTTCTGAGACAAACTTGTTTTTTATTGGCCTATTCTAGAGTAGATATGAGGAATATTAGGTTAAACCACATATTGGAGTTGCTGAGGATGGAGATGGGGCGAAACCCCCTTTTTGGGGAGACAGTGACAATTTCAATTGGCATTAGGTCATAGGTCAAATTTCGGATTTTCATTTTTATTATGGGTATGTGGTTTCGATGTGACCCCCATTTGTGTTAGTGTCATGATCAAACCCCCATGGGAAAGTGGTATCTGGGTTGGGTCCCAGGAAACCCCCCCCCCCGGGCACGTAGTGTTAATTAGCAAATGCATGAAACAGGACATTATCGATTATTATCATTGATCAGTGGGCGTTGGTTTAGTAAGGAAACACGCATATCATTGGTTGTTGCCATCATATATGAGACGATATTAGATAGTGCGTCGTAGCGCAAGTGTACGACCCGCGTGTATAAGGTACGCAGTGCACGCAGGCTAGTACGTGTTGGTTCATTTTTGACAGCTGTGGAATATTTTTGCCCTTTGGACATATTACTGAAATAACATTTTTCGGTGTTAAAACAACCAAATCGACAACCACTAAGAATGATAACTTAAATAAAAGATAGGATTGTTGTTTTGCCTATCTAATATCGTAGTGGATACCGGATGCCTCCGGCATCCAATACTCAAAATATTGGAATGCCCATGCTATAGACAGTCTGAGATAGGCAAAACATATAAAACCTATCTTTTATTCTCGAACAAGCGATAGCACGGGTGTCCAATTTGCAAGAAATGAAATATTAAGGTGTCAGTAAAATGTCTGCTTGTAGTAAAAAGCTGATATATTTTTATGATTGGCTAGTGTAATAGATTGGTGTAATAGATGGATATGAAAGCTTAACATCAGCCGTGCCCTAACACTAGTGTATACATTTCCCACTGTGGTGACTTTGACCTATGTGTGATCAGATTTATTCTGTACTCGGGTCAGAGGTCCTTTTGGCCCGAATCCGAATTTCTGCGCAAATTGAACTCCAGAGACCTTTGGACTTGAGTCACTTGAACCCATGATAGAACGTCAGACAGTCCTCCCATACCTTAATGCAAAAATCAGCCCCATATGTCTCATTTTTAGTAGTATAGACTTTGTAATTTCAAACGTTTTTCTAGTAGCATGGCTCGAGAAAAGTTCTGTGTAGATCTAGTGTTGTTTGGTATGTCAATGAAACAGTTCCCGTATGATTTCTGTGTTGAAATTGATTTTCTTGCTGATTTGCATTCAATAGGGACCAGACTGTCAGAAAATAATAGGGTTCTATTTTTTAGACTGCTGCCCCATAATAGTTCAAGATCATACTGGGGTAAAATTACCCCGGTGGCAAGTTGTTTGTATTTGTTTAATAGGATCAAAACAAAGTACTATTTTACAGTGTGTGAGATTTGGTTGGCTAATTACATAGCAAGGTTACATCATCATCATGGTCTATGGGGATCACCAAAACTTTCCCCACAGGATTCGTCCCTGATAATTTATTGAATATCCGCCATTTTGGATTTTAGACCAAAAATTGAAGAAAAAAAAAAATCGTCTTTGGTTTCAAAATCCATAAAATCTGTGAAAATTGGAGTCTTAAAGTAAGCACCTGGATAACAATACACTTCGCATCCGCCATTTTGGATTTTCAGCCAAATTTTCATTAATTTGGTAGTTTTGTTGCATTTTGAAACCATGTACGATTTTTTCTTGAAATTTTTAAGCTCACAAGTAATTCTATGACAATTATCTTTAATATAATAGAAGTTAAAGGCTTGTCTTCGGCTTATTTTTTTTTTTTGAACAAATGATTGAGCCGTATATGTACACGAAACCCTGTGTCCTGGATGGTGCAACGATGATATCACCAAATCAGTTAAAATGCCTGTTCTGCTTCAGCGTGACAAGATGAATCATTTGACACCGCTTTCAACAACATCTGAGATAAGATAATTACATATAAAATTAACTATAACCCTTAAAGGGACATAATGGCATGAAAACAAATTGACATAATGAAAAGGACCCTTACTAAAATCACTTTCACGAGTTTGAAAACAATTTGGATGTTTACATTCTGTAAAAGCAGTAAAAACAGGAAGAGTTCCGGGGGGGGGGGTATGGCAGTTTGTGGCAATTTCTGAAACAAGGATGCTTACATTACTGCCAGCATTTACCAAACTTGAAAAGCATGTTGTCATCAGATCACAGACCATTGCTATTGTATATGTGCTAATCCCGGCTAATCCATCTTTCACTTGCCAGATCAATATCTTACTAGAAGCCAAAAGTACAATGCCTGAATCCCGGTGTAGAAGTAACTATGGTCAGGCGTACTCATAGTCCGGGAACAAAGGTGAACAATAGGGCAATCGATTCAGTTGACTCTTCACATAACATTAGTTTCACGCTTTATTCCGTTAATGCGTCTATGGAGCTCTGACTGTGGCCCCCGCCGGACTATATATCTGCTTTCTCACCCGGTCTAAATGCTTTTGAATTTGTGTTGCAAAACATACAGATCCCCTGTAATTCTTTCAGGGAATGAACAAACCTTTGTTTTTTCGTTCCAGAAATTGCAGCAAACTGCCACCTCCTCGTGGAAGTGATTTCATATGTCATTTTTTTTTCCATGCCATTATGTCCCTTTAAGTTGCACTCATATTTATTTACAACCTGGGTAGACCATTCAATGACAAACATTATTCTCCCAATGGTGCCCAGGTGGCTAGCAGCAATCATAAAATATAAATAACATACACTAATGATTAAAATGTATTACAGACACGTATTAAAATAAAGCAACGGAATAGCCATGCACTGAAAGTATACATCATATACTGAGTAGAAAGTGGCGGTCATTTAATTTGCTGGAGTCGATGAATCGTGGTGTTCATCCGTCGATCACTGATATTCAGGGGAAAAGGAGATAACGTTTAATTAATTTTCAAGCAAATGTGCATATACTAGACGTGCGGACACGCGTAGAACTGGTTTTTTTTTCATTTTAGAGAATTTATTTAGGAAAAACCATGTACTTCCCAGGGGTGCGCCACTCTTTTAAATCCCCCCCCCCCCGATTTAGGCCTATCATATCTCAAATTCCCAACACTACTAACAATTAACGACGTAATTAGCTTAATCACATCATGTATATTAATGCAAGAGTCCGTCTTTATTTTATGCAAGAAGGAATCGGGGTTGGAAAGATGTTTGGTAAATGGTCAAGCCCACCATATCTGTAATTACGTCTATATTTGAAATTTTCTTTTATTCTTAAATTCAATCACATTAGTTGTGTTATTATCATATTTGCTTAGCATTTTTACTTTTCCCTTATAATTGTAATCTAATATTCGTCAAACTATTTGAAGGAAGCTTTGGTTCTTATCTAACAAAACTGCAAGACAACACGCATATTTATCTCGAAAATGTTATTACAGATCTATTAAACAAAAATCTTACTTTTTCTTTTCTCTATATTGACATTCATCTTAATAATACTTTATGTTAAGAGTTATACTGTAGATCTCACATCTCTATTACAATTTTTTTGGTCATGCCATACAAAAGGACCTCTGTCGATGCCAAATGACTCGAAGGTTTCAAAAGCTTTCTCGAAATGCTTCTCCAAGAAGGAATCATTTGGCCAAACTTGGATTCTTGAAAAGATGAAGTTGTGCTGCTCATACATGGACGGGTTATCTCTTGGGAACTGTTTGCACTCATGGATGAGTAAGAAATCGTTGTAGTCGGTTCCCAGAAGGTATGACTTCATTGGAAAATCACCTGGAAAATAAAATGGTATATAACTATCGACGCTATGTGTACACTGTTAAAAATGTTCTTAAAAGACGTCGTTTTAAATGTAAGCCGGGAGTCGAAACGTACAAATAACTGTAAAAAGGGATTCGAAATGTGCAAATAAAAAGGTGGATTTAACTGTTCTGAGTCCCAGCTGCAAGTTAAAACGACGTTATTTCAACGAACATTTTAACAGTGTACGTAGGCTTTTGAGAAGAAGAAATGGTTGCGATATGGAGCTTCAGCCACACTTTCTTACAATGCTTCTATTATTGTTTGTGTTTGGATTAAATTGTGCGCTTTAGGACAGTCAAACCTTTGATTTCTTAGAATGATACAGTCAAATTTTCAGCAATGGAATGGAACTTGCATTGAGCACTGAAAACAAGTACTTCAAATTTCCAACAAATGTTTGTGAATTGTTTTTTACTGTGTGAACTAATATTTTTCTTATCTAACTGTCTTACGTCGCAGACCGAAAGCCCCGTAAAGAAGCCAGGGCTTGAAGAATGAGGGAAATTATGGGGCAAATAAAGTAAAAAAGAGTAAAAAACAGTAAAAAAGAGTTCTTTTACGGAATAAACTGAAATATATGATATTGCAGTTTATTCGGTAAAAGAAAACTCCTAGTTTTGTATGTTACGTGAGTATAGGTGTACTTACTAGAGATACATTGTGGGAGTATTTTCTGGTATAAAGAGACATTGTGGGAGTATTTTTACATTGAAAAAAAAAAAAAAAAAAAATGTGTGTGTGTGTGTGGATTAAAATTTTGCTTTATACCACAGCCTAACCTTTGATTTCTTAAAATAGAGGTCACTTGATTTGACTAGTATTAGCAAAATCCCGATGTTATTTTTTAGGAAAAATTATTTTAAATGTTATGAGTGGGGACCTTTGCCCTTTTTTGTGATCTGCAATGCCTAAAATGTCTATATAAATAAAATAATATGAGCAATGTACAAACTCAAATTGTTCTTTCCAAATTGTTATGCATCTTTCCCTTATATATTTTTATATTAAAATAATAATTACTTTTTAAAGCAGTTACTTACGAAACGTGTCAATCCAGATTGAGTGGTCTGTTTCATTGGGTAACAGAAAGTAGGAAGGAGACCACTTTATTTCTCCATCGTCGTATTCGATGCTGCTTCGGTTTGCCAGGACTCTACATATGTCCCCAGCACTGGCATCACTTATCCGTATACCTAAGCAATGACGATCCAGCATATTCGGCTCAAAATAGTTCGCAAGCATATACCATAAACCGCCATAGGTTTTTGTGATATCAAAATCTTTCATTGGTTTCACTTTTGGGCATGGGCCGATTCCCCATTTGCTGTAACGAGGAGAAAACGAAAACGGCTGACCTTGAATTACATCCAATTCAGCCGATATAAAGAGAGCAGCGGAGATCAACATTAGCCATTTCAAAACCATTCTGAATAGTGCTTGAATGATATTTTCACTCTGAAGCAATTGAAGTATTTTGTACTTATGTCAATGTAAACTGGTAATCTATCTTTCCTCTATTTGAAGAAATATGCAGGTAGGAGACAGGTGTACCGGAGGTAATTTTGTAGCGGTGTCATGAATTACAGTGTCTATGAGATGAAGTGCCCTCTACCTATTGTGTTCCTAATTGTATACTGCGTGCATATTTTAATCTAGAGAATAAAGGTATGATTTTGGGAACCGGTACTCTCTTTAAGACAAAATGAACCCAAGGCGATACCATTATTTTAAGCAAAAATAATGGTGTCGCCGGGTTCAATTCGTCGTAAAGAGAGTACCGGTTCCCAAAATCATACCTTTATTTTCATTTTTAAACAGCTTTATCATTTAAGGTCATCTTTAACCAAAATTCGCGATGCTTTATGGCTTAAATACAACAAAAAAGGACTGCCACCACCCAGTGACAGCAATCGAACAACCCGTTCAACGCAACGATCATACGCAACGAGACGCAACGTTGGTAGGCGCGCGCAAACGTAGCAAAACGCAGTATGACGCGAGCGCTTCAACCTAAATATAACATCAATACGCAGCGCGTACTACCTGGGTTCAATTAAACGAATTGAACCGGGCATCAGGCAATGAAATTACTTGCATTTTCACAGCTGTTTACGAATCAGCATATACCATATAGCCTTGTATATCCCTAACACCCCTAGAGGAAAAACCCGACAATCACCGCAAAAAAGTTAGGTAGCGGTATTTTTGTCTCCTACTTCATGTTATGTGGCCAAAATTGATGTTTCAGTTTTATAGGTTTAAGGACATCACAGAGAATCACTTCCAACTTGTCAAATTGTCAGTGTTTTAATTCCACCTGAGGGCACCATTGAGGTTTGTAAAGGGTTCACAATTAATTTCAAACAGATAATGTTTTGGTAAAAACCCCACTAATGTGTTCCTGTGGTAAAGATTCAGAAAAGGTTTAGTTAATTTGCTCCTATCTGCGGATGGGATCGTTCAGAGTTATTAGCAAAAAGGTCCAATGTCAATATTGGCCTACGTGAGTAAAAAAGCTAAAAAGGGCCACGGATTTTGGTTTGCTGTTTTATTGGTAGTTAAACATTATTTATTTATTATTTTTATTTACTTTTTATGAGTCAAAACGAGTAGCCAGTGAGCTGTCACCGTTTACCGCATCCCCCCAGGTCCTCGACTTGACCAGGGTTGAATTTATATGGCTAGTAAACCAGAAAAAAGAAAAATGTGTAACCTTTAAAAAAAATGGGATGCCATAGCCACCCGGTGACGTCTTTTGATGGTTATCGAATTTTGGATTAAAAAATATGTAAATTTTCAATTATTATTGTCTTGCGCCAATTTTATTCGGATAGCCCAGTTAATATATTTGTTATGATTTCCAAATTGCTCATGAATTGGCTTTTATATTATATGCAGATGCTACTAGTGCAGTTACATCACATCATGCTATTAACAAACTAAATACATATGAATAAGGGTATAAGTAAACTAAACACCTTGTTCAAGACAAATAAACTTCACTCAATCTTAAAAAAAATAACTAATGCTTTTTGGCACTCACACTAAAACAAAATGTAAATAACTCTTGAATATCTCCATCGATAATACCAAACTAAAAGATCAAGTTAAGGCTTTTTAAATTTTTAGGAATCACTATCGACCAAAATTAACATGGAAAAAATCCACATGTGAGTTAGGAAAGAAAGTTCATGCAAGTATTGGGATTTTATATAAAGTAAAGCACTTTTACCTTGAAAACTGCACTCTTAGTCTATATAAACACTGTTTCTCGCATAACATATCACATATGGTATTACTTGGCATGGGCAAGTGATGCAACACTGTGAAATGGAAAAAACGCACATTACTGCAAAAGAGTGCACTGAGGCAGTGAGCAACCAGTGATTACATAAGTGCATCTAATCCTTTGTGTGTTAAATATAACCAACTAAAAAGAATGGATTTGTGTAAACATAATCTTGGGAACGTCATGTACAATACAAGCAACAACCAGTTTGCCCTCCACATTTGACAACATGTCTGTAACAAATGCTAAAAAGCACACTTATGCACAAAGAATGCAACAGAATTTTCAAATACCAATATAAACTTGGAGGAGTGGTAACTCTATATCTTACATGGGGTTTGTTAAAACAAGGGAAAACATCCAAGCAAATGTTTAATTAAAAAACTCAAAAAATTTTTTGTTTTTTTGTTTAAATTTAATTATAAAAAGTCACTCAATTCTAACTACAATTAATAGATTAGAAAACAGAGTATGGACTTGACAGCCTTTATTCGGCTTACTTCAGTACTATTCACTTCATTATATTTAAGTTACAAACTATTTTATACATCTATGTATGTAATTGTTATACCGAGGATGATCTTGGGGATAAATAAATATGTTATGTTTATGTGTTTGTTATTTACTTAACCTCATTCGCAAATATTTCGTTTCATTTTTATATCAGTTTTAAATATATTTTCCCTATGGACTATGTACAAAAACAAACACTTTAACGGCCGTTTTCTCAATTTCTTGATTTACGTTTTTTGGGGCATGACAAAGTAGCTTATTTTCTCTGAAAATACATACTCTGCAACCATTAACTCATCTTTTTAACATATGTTAAAAAAAGCAAAAAACTAAAAAATTAAAAAAAAAAAAAAATATTTCCAAAATCTATTTTATAGAGAATATGGACGAAAAATGATGAAGGCATCAAGATTGACTGGGGGTACAAATTCGAAAGATTGTTTTTACCTAGTATGTGAGCATGAACCACCGTGCAATCTTTAATTTCAAACGCATATGTGAAACCCTTTAACCCACTTCATAGAGAGTAATAGCCAAAACTGATCTATTTTACATGGAGCCCTATTGTAAAATACCCCCCAATATAAAAATGAAATTTTCTTAAAATTGTTATTTCAATGGCTATGAGTTTTAGAAAGGCATGACACAGGGTGGTTACCCCATCGAGGAATTCGTTATTAATGACACACGATGCTTATGATTTTGATACCAGTGAATTAGCTATGATTCCTCTTCTTTCCATTGATACCAAAATAAGTATAAAATACGTACCAACATACCTAGTGTGGTACCAATTGACGTTATAAAGTCCGTGAGCCGGCAAAAAGTGGCATTTTCCACAGACAAAATTTCGCAATCCATTTTTGACGCTTTTAAAAAGACCCGGTAGGAATGTCGGATTGTCATGCAGTTTTCAGCACTACATGATGACAATGACTAGTTCTACGGAACATAGACTTTTTGAGCCAAATGTGCCATAAGTATTATAAAAAAAATGTACCAAAATATCTTTGGGGGCAACCACCCCATCTTACCTTCGCTTTGACGGCATACCTAACCGGGAAGGTGCTACTTTTTGCATTGTTTTCGCTACAATAACCAGAAAGAAGGACGAGGGAATGATTACCTAGAAGATTTTAACGAAAGTTCTGGCATTGCAGCGCATTAGGTTCACTAGGGGTGGTAATCCAGCCCTCCCGTAAGACGAGGGTGACTTTATCGAACCAACATATCCACGAGGTTGTTCAATTCCTATAAACATTCTAAAAAAGTACCCACGGTGTCAATGAAATCATGCTATATGGGTTCCTATTCCTATCATAAAGGTACCATCATCTACGTCACAACGACCATCACAATCCAAGAACCACAAATTTCCCCGATATTTCATGAAGCTAGACAAGTTTCAATTTGAGGCCAAAAGTAACAAACAAGAGGTTTGACAAGTGTTGGCCACTTTATATGAAGGAAAAGGCTCTATCTGATATAAATAGTAAGGTTTCATGCTTTTATCGTAAGATTTGTTTCGTTAAGAAAAAAAAGTTGGAGGTAACTTGATGATACCGCCGAATTCCAATCTAAATAGACCTTCTTGAAAATATTTAAAGTCCAAAAAGATAGGTGCCTCCGTGCTCTTTTAGGTTTGTGAAGGAAATGTCAGCGTGCCGCCGTGGCCTCGTGTTTTTTGAAATGGCTTTCAAGCATGGAACGAAATATTAAACAACATTTTACGTGAAATGTGATTGTACAGTATGTCAAAGAATTATACTTTAAATTATAACATTGCCAGATGGGTGTCAATTTTGATCAGATTGATGACACTCCACTAGTTGGAGGTGAGAAAGCACAGGCTGAAAACTATCGACCATTGTGCTGATATAAAGAAAACTCGAGTCCCATTTAAGGGTCCCAGCATAGAAATGCCGGAACAGGAATAAATGCGACCTTGTAGATAAGACTTAAGAGATCAATGATGTAAAAATTAACAGGAGGATGGGTTCCTCCGAATTAGTAAAAGACTAATTCATCCGGGACTGAGTCAACAAAATGGAATTTGTATCAATTTTAACATAGCAGCATCAAATGCCAAACAAAATGGATGAAATCTAGGATAGATTTTACGTTTGAATAGAAAGACACAGACACGAAACCTACAAATAAAAAAATTACCTCTAATCTTTCTCAAACTAATATCACACGACTGGTCTTGATTGATGGTCAAAGTTGAACCTTGATTACGCGGATGACGTGTCTGGCTCATCTTGATATATGTGGAAATTAGGGTCAACATTGAGATTGATATTGCTCGGGATGAAGATCACCCAAGTGGCACTGCTCAACACTGCCTCTAACGGCATTGAGAAGGATAAGGTACATATACATACGTCCCTTAGCGGCATATAAATACAACTTGAAAAAGTACGGAAGCGGACACACTGACATGTGGAAATTAGCCCTAGATTAACTAGAAAAATAACGCTAGCTCCTTTTTTCAGGTGATAGTCGATCTTATCTTGTGACTTGGGATATAGATGGAATTGCAAGTTTCTTTCCTTTTTTCCTAAATGTTAACCAAAAACATCGATATTCCACACAGTGTGGTTAAATTGATATAGATGTAAAATTTGAACCATTTATTGTAATCCTTGGTGTGAGGGATAGTACTTTTAAGAAAAAAACAATTGGGAAGTTGCACTGGACAGGTGAACATAACAGAATAAACCGGTGATTGGTATACAGACGGTCTTTGGGAGTCTGCATATAGGACGCTCTAATTCAAGAAACTTGACAATTGGCGCGTTCGGGTTTTTTATGTATTTCCCTCTCCAAGTAGAACTCATAAGCCTGATGCACAAGCATTTGATCACCAACTTGGAACACTTCAACTCAGTTCAACATGCTAGGATTCAGATGCTTTATTTTAAGCGCATCAAACAATATTGGTCCAATTGCAGGACGGCCATTGAATTGATCTTGTCAACTAATCTCTCTAAATGCAGACGGGCGACATTGCTTAATGAATTGAGGGATCACTCCGAAAGAGTGAAATTTATTTTAACTCCCAAAGTCTGTGGGAGTGGGGGAAAATCCCTCTTCAAGATTGACCACTCAATTCAAAAGATTTACCTTTCACAGTAAGAGAAAAGTCTAATCCACGGGTTGGGATCTCCCTGTTTGTAATGCATTGCTAAAAACAACAACCAATAGTTAAAACCTTAATAAACGCCCAAACGGGCTTCGCCAAATTGTGGCAATTTATTTGCGCTTATTTTAATGAAATACCCCGGATCATACAGCTGTTCATGGAGATAGTGTTGAAAAGGGTCATCAATATTCCTGAGTAAAGGGGGGGGGTGGGCGGTGAAAGAATGGTTGTTGGCCAACTATTGGATATCTTCTTTAGTGTAAACATGAAAATTACGATTCAGGAAGACCCTTCTATAAGCAAAAAAAAATGGCCAGAAACAAACAAACAAAACGCGTTGTAATATTTTTAGGCTAAATTTGAAAACTAGGACGTACTTAAGTGCATAAGGGCAAAATTTGGGATGTCTTAGGGTTATGACGTCACGGTTGTATGATTGCGGAGTTATTTGATAACAATTAAAAAGAAGCGATTCCATAGGGCTATAACATTGGTACTAAATGTACTACCATGGGGGGAGTATTTTGTTGTGGCATAATACTTCCGATGGTTAGACATATTGCGAAAAATCACATTAGACGGTGATTAACCTTCGTCTTACCAAGGGGGGGGGGGGGGGAGGGTTTACCACAGTAAACTTTCCTCCGTGCGCCTTAAAGTGCCCAATGCTTTCATAAAAGCTTCCAGGTGGGTAATTGTTTTCTCATCCTTCTGCGTCATTTTATCGAAAAAAAAAAAAATGTGTAAGTAGCCCCTTGCCACGCGGGGTTAAGGTATGCCGCAAATGTCGAAGGGAGGGTGGTGATTGCTACCCAAGATGAAATTTATGACTACATTTTTGAAACTATTCTTCAGAGTATGGCCTCTCTCTAAAACTCTATGTTTAGAAAAATTTTATCATTCTATCAATTAGAACTGAAAACCGCTGCAAATCCGATTATCCCAACTTTATTAGCGCAAAATTGGATTTTTTTTTCTGTGGCAAAATTACAATTTTGCCAATTCGTGTAATTTATGACTGTTCATTGTGACGCTTATCCTAGGTATGTTGGTACTTTCGTTAAAAGCTTCTAGGTACTCATTCTCCCCTCCTTTCCGGGTATTTTAGCGAAAACAATGCGAATGGAGCACCTTCAACCGGTGTTAGGGTAGGCCGCGCAGTGGAAGGGTAAGCGAGGTGGGTCGTTTGCCAACCCAAGAATTTTTGGTACATTTTTTTATAATATTTATGCACATTATGGCTCTACAAGTCATGTTTTGTAAGATAGTCAATTGTCATCCATTTAGTGCTGAACCGCATGAAAAAATCGGACATTTCTATCCTTTTTTTGGCGCAAAAATGGATTTTCGACAATTTTCCGTGGAAAATGCTATTTTGCGGCTCGCGCGATTTTATGACGTCTTGTACGCCCCACTAGGGTATGCTTGGTACCTTTATTTGTACTTATTTTGGTATCAATTGGAAAGCAGAGGATCATAGCTATTCACTGGTATCAAATCATACGCATCGGGTGCATTATAACGAATTCTCGAGGGGGTAAACCACCCTGTGGCCTGCCTTCCTAAAACTCATATAGTCAATTGAAATCACAAATTTTACGAAATGCATTTTAATTGGGGATT
Source organism: Ophioderma brevispina (assembly GCA_023653785.1). Lineage (NCBI taxonomy): Eukaryota > Metazoa > Echinodermata > Ophiuroidea > Amphilepidida > Ophiodermatidae > Ophioderma > Ophioderma brevispina. The sequence goes on from JAMKCH010021131.1 coordinate 92,649, forward strand.
TTCCATAGGTCTCAATGTAAACCTGGATCAGATTGGGCTTATTACTCATCTATGAAGTGGGTTAAAAGGTTCAAATATCCTTTGAAATTAAAGATTGCACGGTCCTTAACATATTACGGTAAACAAAACTATTTCGAAATTGTTTACCCCAAGAGGTCATCTTTGATGACGTATCCATTTTCGTTCATATGAATCTACTAAAATATATTATTTGGAAATAAACATTCATATTCTTGCTCAGGACATCCTAATGCATATAAATAAGTTAAAAATACGGTTAATGGGTGCAGAGTATGTTTGTCAAGAAAATAGCTACTTTTTCATGCCCAAATCAATAAAATCAGAAAATGAGAAATCGCCGTTTAAAGTTTTTGTTTTGTACAAAGTCAAGGGGAAAATATATTAAAACTGATAATAAAAATGAAACGAAATATATGTGCGAATGAGGTGAAGATAAATAACCATATATTATCTGGGCATTCTTGAATAGCATAATAAATAATTGAAACTTTACATATTTTTTATAACAAAATTTGATGACGTCATCAAAATGACGTCATCGTGGCTATGCATCCCAATTTTTTTAAATACATCATTTTTCTGGTTACTAGACCATATAGAATAAACCTGGTCAAGTCGGAGGATCCTGGGGGATGCACGGTAACAGGAGACAGCTCACAGGGTATTTCTGTATTCTTTTCCAGAGTACACTTAGCTTTATATCCTAAACGTAAATAAGTTGGAAAGCAGTTTATTACGTTCTTTACTAGATTTCCTTCCCAGCAAAGTTTTATTGACTGTTTTCAATTGGGTACCAAGTAGTACTGAGTTTACCATTATTTCGCCATCGAGTACGCGATGCCCATTCGGTGTAGGAAAACTCGTAATGTCCAAACCTCCATTGCTTTTTCACTTTTGGGACCGGACCGGACTGAGTTTGATTTACAATACATCAAATGTCAGCTTCGTTCGTTCGTTTCGTTCGCAAGTCCCAAAATCACAGTGGAATATCCGTCTTAACCAGCTGATATTTCATCATCCAGGTTGATCAGGCCTGGAATTCCTCTTGGGGACTTGTAACCTCACAGTCAGCTATGATTTGTGCTAATGGTTTGTGGCTCTTCCACAATCGAGTTTGTGAAAAGGTTCTACTCCGATCTTGTGAAGGAGTTCTTTGTACGACCAACGCCAGTTCTGAGTCTGTGAGAGGTTGACCCATCGTTTCGCTCCTATTCCAAGGTCACAGAGCCTTTGGGCTTGCTAGGTGGCTGTCCACAACTGTTTTTAGGTTCAAAGTAGAGGATGACCATTGCTCATATCATTGATCCAGGATGATCGATAGGGATACTGTGACTGCAGTGCACTGGAGTTGGGTATCAAAGTGATTCCGTGGAATCTCTGATCCTCACTCAAAGGGTGTTTGATGGTGGGATTAGGCTACTATCAATTCAGCGGGTAGAAGAACACCGTATATCACATCGACAATTTCAAACCATTGTGGATAGTGGCTTACATGAATTATGCCCAAGGTATGGATGATTAGTGGGTGATGTACTATTCTCCTAACGTATGTTATGATCATGATTTTGAATATATGTGCAGGTAGAAGACGTGCATATCGGAGATACCTTATACCACTAAAGTGCATACCAGAGATACCTTATACCACTAAACTGTGGTACCAAACATAATGTACATTTGTGTCAATAGCTAAAAAAAGGTATTCTGAAGGTAACTTATTTTATATTTTATACTAACAAATACAACCGAAAGCATAGTTGTAACAGTAAGGAATCGTATATTCTATTTGAGGGCCCAAAACGTGATTATTGTTTTTTTAATTTTAATTATTTGATAGCGTGGTGTTGTGGTTAAGATATCTTTCGTATCATTTGCTAGAAAGTGCTCACTACTAATACTCCAGGGCTTGATGACTCTAGGCCTTTGTAAGCCCTCTCACCGAGCGATGGTAAAAATTAAAAGGTGTGAATCACATTTTTTTTATTTAGATTTATTTATAGCATTTTTGGCATTGCGCAGGGAGAACCCAATATTTTGCTATAGGCAGTAATTTAAGGGATGCTTCCAGAACAGCAGGGAAAGAATTATGGGAAGAAGTCCCGGGTTTTAGATCCAGGGGGAATTCGAAGTTCTCGGAGAAAACCTGAGAGGACGGGTATGGATCGCAACAAAATTTACATACGACCAACGGCGCAACTGGGAATCGAATTCGGGTCGCATTGGTGAAAGGGTGGCGACTCGACGACTGCACCATTCGCCCTCTCCAAAAAAACGTGTAATTGCTAGACATTGATATTAATGACTATTGCGAAGATCTCATCGGAACAACATCCAAATTTATTCCACACTAATTAGTAACCTAAAAGAGTAGATGTACACGGCTTATTCTGGGCTAAATTGGTATATTTCTCTTTGTGATATTTGATTTAACCTTTCACTATATTCTTATAGCATCCTCAATGTTTTGATTAAAATATTAATTTTTGTATGTATCACGTGTGAAAAAATCAGGGAAAGGTACCTTGCTTTTATTATGGCAAGAAAAAAATGGAATTCCCCTAAGGCTATATTATTTTTCAGGACATTATGTACAATAAAAATAAAAATGATATCTCTGTAATTAGTGGTAGGGTGAGAAACGCCATTCTGATGGTACCGTTGTTGGTTAAATATCCTAAACATACAAAAATAATATTAAAATTACACCTAATATACCAAAAATATAGGTTTAAAAGGTTTCCCATATAATTCAAATAAATGCCAAAATAACTTGTTATAAGAAATTATCGACTTCAACGCAAAAAACACAAAAATATTTTCATATTGGAATACTTATCCATGAAACAAGATTGATTTAGAGCCGAATGCCAACTACATGCATTTCTCTACAGGAGACAAATTGACAATTACACAGAGCAATGAAGAAATATATGGGATGTAACAGTGGTGATGTGGGTGCTATGTTTTTGGTCAAATTGAAGTTAATGTTGGTTCTGATTGCACACTCAATATTGTCAAGGCTCCGTTGCTTGAATTGGTAAGATAATGGCTGGGATTCTGAAAGAGAGACTAACTTAGACCTGGTTTTAAACCAGGGTTAGTCCTACATGAGTGGACCCTTTTTTTCCTTTCCAATATGTTTCTAACAATGTGCTGTTACGGTGAAACAATGCTTTCCATGGAGGTGAGGCCCAATCCCTGAGGAAGTATTTTCTCACCTGTTACCATTTAACTTTCACATTATTTTGATAGAACAAAAGTCCACACCAGGTCAAAGTTATCTCTTTTCAGAATTCCAGCCAATATAAAATAACTATAATACTTTTTCCCTGAGAATAACCAGTTACAATTCAGTCTTGTTTAATTAATTTGTTTAACTTCTAAATGCGTTTTGATGTTAATCTTCATGTGTCTCAAAAAGAATGTTAACCTGATTCACTTACTGCAAATTTCACTTACTGCAATATTTTCAAACGCACACTTGCTCTGATGAGGCCTGCTCTGATGAAGTAAATCACAACAAGCCATATAGTACACGTTGTCAAAGTCTTTACACCTTTCAAGTGATCATCCCTCGACTTTTATTTTTTTTCTCAATTCAGTCACAAGGAGCTAAGGGATTTAGTTCTAAAATATGCCACATTAGAAATCTAGCCTAAGAGTTATTGCAGTTCTTATACACCTTGTATAGGTGTTAACTAGTACCCAAAAAAAATCCCACTGGTTTACACCACTATCTAGTCGACCATAAGTCTACCTAGAGAACTCAGTAAGTATAAATTGATACATTATGTAATATACCGTTCATGCTATTGGGTAGGCAAGCGGTGAACACCTTCGGACTTAACACCTATAGATAATGCCTATCACTCCTCTACCAGCCCATGGACTTGATATTTCAGTGAAAGCGAGCCGTTCTGGTAATACACAGCACGTACACACTTTTTTCAATACAATTTACAAATGAAGAGCCCGCTCATTACTCTCATTACGAATGGTGAAGTCATATTTGTGATACAGCTTGGGGAGATTTTGGAAATTCCTCAATGTATGTCATGACGTTCGAGAGACTTTTTAGACCTCAGCTTGTAAAATTGTATGCGCAATGATAATGGAAAATCCGGTCTGGTCTCGGCTATCGGAAGCTGAAGACAGAATTTAAATAAGACTTCGGTTGTTGAGTGTTGGTGTTTGTTTTATGTTTGTAACGTTGCGGCCATGAGTCAATCCCGAAATTTGAGGGTTGAAAAAAGTACTACTAAAAATCGTATTATGCGGATATAATGTGACTAGTGAGATGTTCTATCTGTGTCGGTCTTACTTAGATCATTCCTGAACCCACAGTGCCATCATTGCAAGGTGACATTCATTTTAAAAAGCCGTGACAATGAATATGCATGGCTATTTTACCGGCAGTGGAAACCAATTTTGATATTGGTTGAATTGCAATGGTGGTATTGATTGCTGTCATATTATATGCGCGGGAAACGTGTTTGTGGCCGCGGTCAAGCATGGTTTGCATGACAAGTACAAGTACACACCTTCGATTGTGTGGATTTAGGTCAATCACCCGAATGTACGACACATGCCGAATTGCCCCATCGGTGGACCAGCTGGGGACTTTCCACTAGAACTTCTTATATAAAGAGGGGTGGTCGCCTCTGAAAGCTAGACCTCGGCTCGAATGCCATAAATATACCGAATACCTATCACAATAGCAAATACCTATATATTTTAATACTGCCTATAGGTATATAGTGGCATTTGAAGCGTCGCTCTGCGCGCGTTAGTGCGTGTTTGGGGGTGGGGCCGCCGAGACCTAGCGACCAGCAAGGCACACAAATGTGGGCACGGTAATTGACGGGAGAGAAAGCGATTGTGAGCCGCCTGTCATGCAAAAGCAGCGCCGGAAGCATCCTGCTCCTCAGACCCGGCAGCCAACGGCATAAAACGTCGATGCGACAGCAAGGCCCGATCCATAGAGAGCGCGTTCTTGAAAGCGACTCGCCGAGATTTCTCGCGTCGGCGCACTTGATGTGGTGGTGCGAGAAAGAGCGGGGATACCTCTGAAAAATTGACCCGGCAGGAGTTCGGAATGCTGGGGTGGGGTCGAGAGGTCCCTGGCCCCCACTCGCCTAGTAGCGTTAACAGGGGCCATTGAGACCTATGGTCAACTTGGCAAAAGAACAATTGGGCGGGCGGCCTAGGGTCAGCGCCGCCGAGATTTCGGATCTATCTACCTGGTTGATCCTGCCAGTTTAGTCATGCTTGTCCTCAAAGATTTAAGAAAATGCTGTGTAAGTACAAGCTTGTATCAAGCGAAACTGCGGAGGGCTCATTAAATATCAATGGGTCCTGGAAACGAGTTGCCCTACATGGAACACTTTGGTAATTATAGAAGCTAATACATGCCACCAAGCGCCGACCTTACGGAAGGACGTGCTTTATTAGGAACAAGACCAATCGGCTTGTACGGCTTGTTGGTGAAACTCTGGATACATAGCAGATAGCACGGTCAATCGTCACCGGAGACAGATCCTTTCAAACGTCTGCCTATCAACGTTCGATGATACGTTCATGCGCCTTAACATGGTCGTAACGGGTAAGGAGAATCAGGGTTCGATTCCGGCGAGGGAGCTGAGGAATGGCTACCACATCCAAGGAAGGCAGCAGGTGTGCAAATTACCCGCTCTCGACACGGGGAGGTAGTGACGACAATAACAATACAGGACTCTTACGAGGCCCTGTAATGGAATGAGTTACACTTTAAATCCTTTAACGAGGATTACTGGAGGGCAAGTATGGTGCCAGCAGCCGCGGTAATTCCAGCTCCAGTAACGTATATTAATGCTGCCTGCAGCTTTTAAAAAGCTTGTAGTTGGATCTAGGGCTTAGGCTAACTAAACGGTCCCTCGCAAGGGGTGCACTGTTGACCTGCATCCCTCGCGTTTGCGCCGTCTCTTAATGAGGCCGGGTGCGAACGGAACGTTTACTTTGAAAAAAATTGGATGTTCAAAGCAGGCGCAACGACTGACAGCAGAGCATGGAATAATGGGAATAGGACCTCGGTTCTATTGCGTTGGTTTTCGGAGTCGAGGTAATGATTGAGGGGGACTGACGGGGGCATTCGTATTGAGGTGTGAGAGGTGAAATTCTTGGATAGCCGAAGACGACCGACAGCGAAAAAAGCATTGCCAAGAATGTCTCATTAATCAAGATCGAAAGTTAGAGGTTCGAAGGCGATCATATTACCGGCTCCTAGTTCTAACAATAAACTATGCACGACCGGCGATTCGCCGGCGTTACTCCATGACACGGCTAGGAAGTTCGGGGAAACCAAAGTTTTTGGGTTCCGGGGGAAGTATGGTAGCAAAGCTGAAACTTAAAGGAAATTGCGGAGGGCACCACAAGGAGTGGAGCCTGCGGCTTAATTTGACTCAACGCGGGAAAAATCACCCGGACCGGACACAAGTAGGAGTGGGACCGATTGAGAGCTCTTCTTGATCTGTGGGTGGTGGTGCATGGCCGTACTTAGTTGGTGGAGCGATTTGTTTGGTTAATTCCGATAACGAACGAGGACTTCTGGCTTGCTAAATTGTTGCGCCACCCGCCGAGGGGGGCGACAACTTCTTAGAGGGACTAGTGGCGTTTAGCCAAGCGAGATTGAGCAAATAACAAGGTCTGTGATGCCCCGTAGATGTTCGGGGCAGCCGCGCGCTACAACTGGGAATCAGGTGTGTCTGCCATTGGCCGGAAGGTCTGTAATTCCGTTGAAACTCTTTCGTATGGGATAGGGAATTGTTTATAATTATTTCCCTTGAACGAAGGGAATTCCCAGTAAGCGCGAGTAATCACGCTCGCGTTGATTACGTCCCTAACTTTGTACACACCGCCCGTCGATCTACCGATTAAATGGTTTAGTGAGATCCTTGGATCGGCCGGGTCGGGCCGGCTCGCCGGCTTGACCGGTGGCGAGAAGACGATCAAACCACTTGATCATGTAGAGGAAGTAAGTCGTAACAAGGTTTCCGTAGGTGAACCTGCAGAAGGATCATTAACAGAAACGTGCATATGACCAAGGCAAAAGCCGCCCCGGCAAATGTTGTCATCAAAGGTTCACACTTTGCATGGTCATGCAGGGTGCAACCCAAAAAACACCTCGGTGGAGGCATCCCTTCGGGGACGAATGGCACTGCACATTAACCCATCTCCCACCGCGAGCGGGCCCGTCATGGGAATGTGCGGGGGGCGATTCTCGCCTGAGAGCGAGTCGAAAGCCCCGTTTCCTTTCAAGCTGATGGGGAGGCTCGGAACACGTACCCCGCTAGTAGCTGCTGGCGTGTGCCGGCGAAACTGGGAGGACGAGACGTCCCGTCCCAGCGAAAGCTGGTCGGGGGCGAGAGGCGCCTCGATGTGCGAACCAAATCTTGCCGGGCAGGGTAACCACGACACGGGCCCACGGGACCTCTGCGGAGGACCGGCAGCGGGGGGATCGGGTAACAAACATCGGGCCAGTTTAAAGGCAAGCCTCCACCGGTGAGCGTCGCGCCTGTTTGGGATAAAGATAGCTCGGGGCCGGCCGCTTCGTGCCTGGTGTCGAGACCGCCCTGACCTTATTCTGTTTTACCTTATGACATGTTTGATAAAAACCAAAGCCCGGAAAAACACTTAAGACAATCTCGGGTGATCGCCGGCTCGTTGGCGCGATGAAGAACGCAGCCCGCCTGCGAGAAGCAATGTGAAGTGCAGACAACATTGATCATGGCATTTGGAACGCACATGGGGGCCGGGCCCCCCCGTGGCCCGGACCTCGTTCGTCTGAGGGTCGTTAACAATACGAGAAATCGCGTATGCGGTGACACGCACACGCGGGATACGAAGGCAACCGCATCCGTAATCTGCGCCCGTGCAAGCGGGCGCGGAGCGATTACACTAGATGCGAGCTTTAAAGGAGTCCATAGGAAGCGGCACCTCCTCCACAACCAGTCTGTGTCCCGTGCCGATAGGCGCGGCCGGACGGTCCGGGTGGTGAGGCGGAACCAGCGGGAAATCCGCAAGCTGTTCTGACCGGTAAATCCATCAGACCGCCTGGAAAGCGCTGCGGTGGTGAAGGGAAGGGGCCGCCCGAAAGGTTCCGAGGAGCTCAGGCTTGAAAAGCGCTCCTGGCGTGTGCCGGCGCGGCCCCCGTTCGCGCTGCTCGAGTAACCGACACCTAACACTTTTCTCATGTCTTTATGACTCGACCTAAGATCGAGCGAGATCACCCGCTGAATGTAAGCATATTACTAAGCGGAGGAAAAGAAACTAACCAGGATTCCCTCAGTAGCGGCGAGTGAAGCGGGAAGAGCCCATCGCCGAATCCCCGCGTCCCAGTGGCGTGCGGGAAATGTGGCGTAAGGAAGCCGTGGCCGACCGGGGACGAGGAGCCGACGTCCTTGTGAAGGAGGCTCTCATCCCATAGAGTGTGTTAGGCCCCCGCAGGCGCCCGTCGCCGGTGGCATTAGGCTTTCAAGAGTCGGGTTGTTTTGGAATGCAGCCAAAGACGGGTGGTAAACTCCATCCAAGGCTAAAATTATAGGCACGAGACCGATAGATGTCAAGTACATGAGGGAAAAAGTGAAAAGAACTTTGAAGAGAGAGTTCAATAGGACGTGAAGTGCCAAGAAGTAAAACGAGGAAGGGCCCCGCATACTGTGGGGAGATTCAGCGCAAGGGGAGACTTCGGCGCTCCGTTCCGTCGGCAGATTCAGTGCGGGAACACTGACGGGATGTTAATGCTGTCGCCCGTTCGCGCGAATTTCTCCCGCCGCCTATGGGGTTGGCGACGACCGTTGATCGGCCGATGTGGACGCGGCGAAGGACAGGTACCTCATCCGGGTCCTCGGGGCCAGAGAACGTATAGTCGCGCCGTCCGCATCGGTCGCAAGGTCGAGGAAAGATGACCACGTTCCGCGCCTGCTCGGCCTTCGGAGCTAGTGGATGGAGCCCGCCAGGACTCAGCTCGTGCGGGTACGGGGACTGTCTCAGGCCCGCTCGGTAGTGCGCGAGGAAGGGGAGATCGCCTCTCAGGTGCACGGGTTCTGCCAACTTGGCCGGGCGCCTTTTCGACAGTTGAAACACGGACCAAGAAATCTAACGGGCACGCAAGTCGAAGGGCCGGATACGAAGCCCATAGGCGCAATGAAAGTAAAGGACGGTGATAGGCCGTCCGAGGTGGGATCCTCGTCCTATGGGCGAGGCGCAACACCGCCCCGTCTCGTCCGCGTGGTAGGTAGAGGGAGAATGAAGCGTGTACGCAGGACCCGCCCAAGATGGTGTGAATATCCCGAGAGGATGAAGCCCAAGAGGAAAACTTGTTGGAGGTCCGCAGCGATTCTGACGGGCAAATCGATCGCCCGACTTGGGTATAGGGGCGAGAGACTAATCGAACCATCTAGTAGATGGTCCCTCGAAGTTCCCTCAGATAGCTGGCGTCATTGAATGAAAACAAGTTTTACTGGTTTAAAGCGACGAGATTAGAGGTATTGGGGCCGAAACGACCTCAACCTCTTCTCAAACTTTAAATTGGTATGAAGTCCGACTCGCTGACTTGGAGCAGGACAACAAACAGATTTTAATTGCGGAGCAGACAGTGGGCCACTCTGGTAAGCAGGACTGCCCTGCGGGATACAGAACAAACCTGCGTCTAATTCTTGGATTCGCCGCCCTGAATTCATGACGGAGAGGGCCATGCAGGTGCGGTGAGAGTCAACCGAGGTTTTGTCAAGAATGCAATGCACCAAGTGAGACTGCAGCACACGTTCTAGTTCAATGTCGAGGGCGTGAAAGGTATGCGCATACGACGACATCACCAAGTAGTTTGCGCTGCTTGTTAAAGAGGTCGGAAAGAGTACCCCCCCAAAAAAGAGTAAAATTGGCGTGTATTCAGAGAGGAAACTGTCGTTGCCGATGATGGAGCTAGGATGAGGCCCGACCTCATCTTCTATCAGACGCACCCGGAACCGCTATCGTATATGGTGGACAGAACCGGCTCGGTTGAGACTGGCCGTCCCTAGGCGCAAGAAAGTAAAGACGGTGTTAGGCCGTCGAGGTGGGATCCTCGTCCTATGGGCGAGCGCACACCGCCCCTCTCGTCCGCTTTGCTCGGTGAGGCGGAGGAGAGCGTACGATAGGACCCGAAGATGGTGAACTATGACCGAGCAGGATGAAGCCAGAGGAAAACTCTGGTGGAGGTCCGCAGCGATTCGGACGTGCAAATCGATCGGCCGACTTGGGTATAGGGCGAAAAAGAATAGAACCATCTAGTAGCTGGTTCCCTCCGAAGTTCCTTCAGGATAGCTGGCGTCATGAGAACAAGTTTATATGGTTAAGCGAATGATTAGAGGTATTGGGGCCGAAACGACCTCAAACCTATTTCAAACTTTAAATTGGTATGAAGTCGACTCGCTATTGGAGCCGACAACAGATTGAATGGAAAAAGCAGCCCAGTGGGCACTCTTGGTAAGCAGGGACTGGCCCCTGCGTTGGAGACCGTTTACGCCCCGGTTAGAGCGCCTCACTTCCGCTTCCCCGCCTCTCATCAGACCCCAGAAAAGTGTTGGTGATATAGACAGCAGGACGGTGGCCATGGAAGTCGGAATCCGCTAAGGAGTGTGTAACAACGCACCTGCCGAATCAATAGCCCTGAAAATGGATGGCGCGTGAGCGTGACGCTAATACCGGGCGTCGGCGGCCAGGGCAGTACGCACCGACGAGTAGGAGGGACGCAGTGGTGAGCAACGAAGCGACGGCCGAGTAGGCCGCGCGAGCCGCCACCGGAGCAGATCTTGGTGCGGTTAGTAGCAAATACTCAAGTGAGGCCTTGAGGGCCGAAGTCGTGGAGAAGTGTTTTCACATTTGCGCCCCCTGGCCGAAAAACGGAATGGGTCAAATTCCCGAACATGAAGGCGGAGGCCCGCCATCAATTTGGTGGTCAGAGCTGCAAAGATATGGAGCCCGGAGACATGGCCGGAAGCACCGGGAAGAGTTGTCAGAGTTCTTTGTTAAAGGGCGGTTTCCCTGAAACCGACTGATAGGAGATAGGGACCCGCCCCGTAGAGCGCCGCGTTCTGGAGGCGGCGTTCAGGCGTTGACTGGCGGTCCTGAAAATGTTTTTTTTCCGGGGGAAGACGTGGACTCTCGCATCAGGTTTCGTACCCATAACAGCAGCAGGTCTCCAAGGGGAACAGCCTCTGGTCAATAGAACAATGAGGTAAGGGAAGTCGGCAAGCCGGTTCCGTAATTCGGGGAAAAGGATTGGCTCTAGGGACTGGGTCGGTCGGGCCGGGGGTGGAAGCAGCACGACCCTCAGCCGTGACTTGGAGAGCCGGTAGAGGTGGCTTCGGTCATCTGAGATGGAGAACCCGGACTTTGCATGAATGGCATCAGAACTGGTACGGACCAGGGGAATCCGACTGTTAATTATTAAAAAAGAGCATTGCGATGTCCGCAACCCCGGGCGGTGACGCAATGTGATTTCGCCCAGTGCTCTAATGTCAATCAAAGTGAAGAAATTCAATGAAGCGCGGGGCGTAAACGGCGGAGAATAATCGTGCCCTCGAAAACTTGGGTCATCGATGAGGAAAGTCCGTTCACGATCCGCGGAGAGCGAATCCCCTTTTGGTTCGTCGGGGGATGGTTGGCGAAAGTATTTAGAGTGAAGGTTGAACCATTGCCTGGAGAGGCAGATTACGGCTCGATCAGCTGAGGGAGTGGTGTAGGAGGATAGACGAGTATCAGCAAACCTGTGCAGAGAAAATCGAGCTGCTCGGATAACATATGCATTGCCCAGGGAACTACGCGTTGACCGTGGGCCGCTGGCGGGAGTGGGGGGGGGGGGAAACGGTCTGTTGGCGATGGTTCATCGTCAGAGCAAAGGTGAGAGCTTGGTTGCATATGCCTGATTGCACTACGCAGGATCCTATACTCAGGTCTAGAGACGGAGGGTTTAGTTTTTAGGGCTTTACCAAGGTTGCCCGCAGCATACCGGCCCAAGTGGTCGGAATGCTTTTCAAACTCACACAGTCAGATGACGTATCCGTCGTCACCTGGCAAGGAAGATGAACACGGTCGCTAAGATCAACCGTTGTGCTTGTAATTGTAAAGCACAAACTCCCAGCTCCAGAGGAGGGCAAAGGTACAAGGCCAGCCGGTGCGAAGAAGGGAGGAGTGGCGCACTGGCGGTCACTACCAGTTGCGGGGGATGGACTGGATTCGTTCCGGGACAACCCTGCTTCTAATAATTGGATTCGCCGCCCTGAATCATGGGAGAGGGGCCATTGCAGGTGCGGCGGTGAGAGTCACGAGGTTGTCGATCCAGAAGAGCAATGCACCAAGTGAGACTGCAGCACACACGTTCTAGCGTAATGTCCGAGCGTGAAAGGTCTGCGCAGTACGACGACATCACCAAGTAGTTGAGCTGCTTTAAAGAGGTCGGAAAGAGTAATCTATGGAGTGTATTCAGAGAGGAAACTGTCGTTGCCCGATGATGGAGCCAGGATGAGGCCCGACATCCTCTTCTATCAGACGCACCCGGAACCGCTATCGTACGTGGTGGACATAACGGTCCGGTATGAGACTGGCCGTTCCAGCAAAGGGGCGGGACGCTGAAAAAGCGTGAGAAGAGAAATAGCCAGTCTTACTGGAAGCCGTCTAACCCTCACAGGCGGCCTCGGTAAAGGGAGGTCAGGGGGTTTGTCCTGGGCGCCAGGGTACTGTCCCCTCTCAAAGTCAATGTCCTCAATGAGATGGGAGTAACAAGATGGTACTCAGGAACCGTACTGGCTCTGAAGGGTGCTCATATGAGCTTGGACATGATACTGGCGCATGGTGGAGACCGCTATAGGGAGAACGGGGATTAAAGCCCTGCCACAAGTTGCCCTAGGGTGGTGTGCGCCCCCTGGGTTTTTTCCAGCGCGTGCGCCTCTAGGTGAGTGCACCTTGGCCAGTGGAGGTGGCAGGGCCCAAAATCCTCGATAATCACTTAATGCACCACCCAGATCCACGCCTGGCCTCCGGGGCGCGGGTGAGTGGATAGTCCGTGTCGCTGCGGCACGCCATGGGACCCACTCCAGGGTCCATGCGAGGTGAGTAGGTGCAAAAGGTCCTCGTATGGGGGAACCTGAGATTGATCAGTCACGTTGTGACGCGTGGCACCCAGTCCACGGAGATCTTTGGAAGGGCAACCTCAGCCCGTAAGCCCGAAGGAAGATGCACGAATCCCAAGCGAGTGTTCTATGTGAGGATCATGTAGCGGGATGGAGGAGTTCAAAAGGCGAGGGTATGAGGACGCGTTCCAAGCAATTTCTAAACTAACCGGGTGGGTGCCGGATGACATAGCTAGTTTGGCGCTCATGGTGAATGCTCAGCCGGGAAAGGCGTCTGTCTTCTGACCCTTGGTATGGGAGCGAAGCACTACAAGCCAGGTGGCGGAGCCGTATGATTTTGGATGGGGTATGGGATCCGCCTCGTCTGGCCTTGCCCGGGCGGGTAGTTGATCCTGTACTTCTCGGGACCCGCTCGGTCAGGGTCTCACTTGGGACGCACCCTAAGATCATGCGAAATGAGTGGGACGATCGGGTATCGTGCTATGAAATATTAGCCAAATGCCTCGTCATCTAATTGAATTCATGGCGGAGTTATGAGCACCTACGGGGGCTAAACGCAGAGCCGTGTGTTTTCCCCTTCCTGCACAATGGCCCGTACCCAGACGGTGCCATGCAAGGTGCGGTGAGAGTCACCGAGGTTGTCGAAGATGCATGCCCAAGTGAACTGCAGACACGTTCTAGGTCAATGTCCGAGCGTGAAAGGGTCTGTGCGCCTACGACTACCATCACCAAGTAGTTGAGCTGCTTGTCAAAGCAGTCGGCAGATTAAATTCTCTGGCGTGTATTCAGAGCGGAAACTGTCGTTGCCGATGATGGAGCCAGGATGAGGCCCGAACCTCATCTTCTATCAGACGCAACCCTGAACCGCTACTCGTACGTGGTGGAGACATAACGGTCCGGTATGAGACTGGCCGCTCCCTGGCAAGGGCGGACGCTGAAAAGCGGGAGAAATATTCCAGTATACTGGAAGCCGTCTCAACCCTCACAGGCGTGCCTCGGCGAAAGGTGAAGGTCGGGGGTTTGGTCCTGGGAGCCCAGGGGTCCTGTGTCCCTCCTCTCCCAGCCAATGCCCACTGATCTGGGAGTCACGGGGAGGTACTTCAGGACCGTACTGGCTCGCCGGGCGCTCCTTATGAGCTTGGACATGATACTGGCGCATGGTGGAGACCGCTAAGGGAGAACGGGGATAAAGCCCTGCCACGCTTGCCTAGGGGTGGTGTGCGCCCCCCTGGAGTGTTCCATCGCATGCTCCTCTAGGTGAGTGCACCTTGGCCATGTGCACACCTTGGCAGGGCCCAAAATAACTCGATAATCCACTTATGCACCACCCAGATCGCCTGGCCCTCCGCGAGAGGTGAGTGGATAGTCGTGTCGCTTGCGGCACGCCATGGAACCTCCCAGGGTCAATGCGAGGTGAGGAGGTGCAAAATTTCTCGTAGGGGGAACCTGAGATTGATCAGTCACGTTGTGACGCGTGGCACCCAGTCCACGGAGATCTTGAGGGACAACCTCAGTCAGCCCCCAGTAAGCCCGAAAGGAAGACGCACGAATCCCAATGCGAGTGTTCTATATGAGGAGCATGGTAGCGGGATGGATGAGGGAGAAGGTGAGGGTATGAGGACCGTTCCAAGCAATGTCTAACCGGGTGGGTGCCGTGTTGCGGAGACATATGATAGTTGTGCGGCGTCCTGTGACTGCTAAGCCGGGAAATGGGGTATGTTCTGCGGGTTCTGACCCTAAATCATGCGAAATGAGTGGGACGATGCGGGGTAGCTCCGTTATCATGCTAGGAAAATATAGCCAAATGCTCTCATCTAATATGACGCGCATGAATGGATTAACGAGATTCCCAGTTCCCTATCTACTATCTAGCGAAACCACAGCCAAGGGAACGGGCTTTGCAGATCCGCGAGAAGAAGACCCTTGGAGCTGACTCTCGTCGGTCTGTGAGGAGACATGAGGGGTGTAGAAGAGGTGGGAGGCCTCTGGCCGACGGTGTGTGAATACACTACTCTCATCGTTCTTTACTAGTCGGTGAAGATCGAGGCAACGGCCCCGCGTGGGTCCGGCTTCTGGCGCTAAGCACCCGGCCTCCGGGCTGGGTGCGACCCGCTCCGACGACCAGCGTCAGGCGGGGAGTTTGACGGGGGCGGTACATCTTTCAAATGTAACGCGGTGTCTAAGGACGACTCAGCGAGGCGGAAAAACCTCGGTAGAGCAGAGGGCAAATGGCTGGCTTGATTTGATTTTCAGTATGAAATTACAGACGTTGAAAAGCGTGGCATAACGACTTTTGACTTGCGGAGTTTGAGCAAGAAAGAGGTGTAAGAAAGTACCACAGGATAACTGCTGGGGGCAGCCAAGGCGACGTTGCGTTTTGATCCTTCGATGTCGGCTCTTCCGATCATTGTGAAGCAGAATTCACCCAGCGTTGGATTGTTCACCATAATACCACAGGAACGTGACTGGTTAGCGTAGTGAGAAGGTTAGTTTTACACTACTGATTACAGGTCGGCGTCGTCTTACGGCCCTTCTGCTCAGTACGAGCGGGAACCGCAGATTCAGACCGATGGTACACGTGCTTGTTCGAGAGGACGTGGTGCGAAGCTACCATCTGTGGGATACGGCTGAAAGCCTATTAGATGGACTTTCACCCCAGGAATCCCGGCCTGGTACGTCGACACCACCGGCGTTCCGCTAGCGCGGTAGGCCCGGGGCGCTAGGCGCAACCCCTTTCGAGGGAGATGAAGAGCCCGTGTTCGCGACTGGGACCGCCAGGCGTAGCCCCCGAACGTCCCGCTGTTTCCAACGCGGCCCTCAAGTCCGCGTTGGAGAGGAACGCCAAATCCCTTGCAGACGACTTGGGTATGGATCGAGGTGGCGTGCAAGTAGAGCAGTCTCTTCGCTGCGATATGCTTGAAACAAAACCTTACGATCCAGGGATTTGGCCCGAAAACAGACGGGCGATCTCCGGCAGGCGTTATCGGGGCGCAAACAACGCAGGCATGGCCGATGACGCACAAGCAAGCTCCGGTGGAACTTGCCCGCAACAAGACGGGCGGTGCCCTTGGACCGGCCCCCGACGCTAAAGTGGCATTGCCCGGCCTTGCCTGGCATGCCACGTCGGAGGCGTGCTGGTCGAGTGCTGTGGGGGCGAGTTGTGCCGGGGCGTGCGCCCGGCCGGCCCACCCTTGGTGGCCTTTGCTTTATGGCACTGGTAAACTTGAATGATACGGAGAGTTGGTTGCTGCGTGCCCGGTTAGGAACTTGTAAAAAAATCAAACCTCGTGGCCATGCACCTGCGAGTCCGAGGTAGTGGTCTTGGCCCTGCCACGTGATGTAACCTGCACTTGTGCGATTTGTATACTGTGGTACATACATACCGAATGGAGGCGAATGATCCCACACTTAACCTGCCGTGGCCCTACTTGGTAAAAGTCGCTGCCGTGGCCTACTTGGTACAAAGTCGCTTGGCGAGGGCACGATTTCCTTGGGAAAAATCCAGCTGAGCTGCAGTGGCCCTACTTTGTAAAAGGTTTCGCTGCCGTGGCCCTGCTAATGAGTTTCGATGCCGTGGCCCTACTTAGTGGAATGTTTCGCTGCCGTGGCACGGCTAGTTGAAGTTTCGCTTGAACGTGGAGGAGAGAAAAAACAGTTGAAGTAAAGTTGCAGTATGCATTCCACATTGAAAAGTCGATTGCTTTTGTCTCAGTAAATCTCTGTGAGAGCGGGGGAGATTCAGTTGTGCCAAAGTTGTGTTTTTTGAGCGATTAACCCGTACGTTCGCCGAATTACATGAAAAAAGCACTTTTGAAAGATAACTGCCTTTTTTGGCGGGGCAATAGCAAATGCCTTTCATAGACTGGGAAAAGAGCAAAGTAGTCGCTAAACATTGTTATCCCTAACAGGCTGTTGTATTGTGGTGTAGGCTTAGTAGTTAGATAAATCCTAACTGACCAAATTGGAGGAATCATCATTATAATACAATATATTATGTCTAGGTCTTTTTCCATACCACATTAATTGAGAGGAGAGAGAACGAACGTTTCTATAATTGTGTGCACTTATAAAACATCATAGTGATGCTGTAGGTAATGGAAATATTTGTCCAATTAAACCAACCTTTTCCCGGGTGTGGTACACAAAATGGCGCAGGTAGAGGAGGGTTAAGCTAGTCTCTTTTTCCCGGTATTATGGTTATCAGATGCAGTCACCCGTATTTATTGCTTTAGACTTACACTTAAAAAAATAATAATATTTGTCTAATCACTTTCATCGGGTTGTATCATTTTCTTGACCCTCGCGGCATTGCATTGAGTTTTGCTTCGCCATAGATTCTGCCAGAATCATACATTAGGCCCACACCTTCTCAAAAAATTTACTTTCGACCGCTTGAAAACTTGAAATAAAGACTGAAAATTACATTATAGCGCTCGTTCGTTGGTATCCATGTATACACAGTTCTCTGTGGCCTAGTGGTTAAATGTTAACCCTAGATAGCGCTAGGACCGGTTGTGAAAGTAATCATAGTCCGGCAGGTTCATAGTCCGGGCTACATAGCCGACAACGGGACAATTAAGCGTGTAACTAATGTTACGTGAAGAGTCAATGAATCGGATTGCGCTATTGTTCACCATTGTTCCCGGACTAGTAACCCGGAGGACCATATCTCCTGCCACACCGCGTTCGAGACAGTGTACATTTCGGCTTCATTGTATTTAAAGCTGGCAGTTTCTACGCGCCTCTATCTCGTCAAGTGAGGCAAAAAAAGTCGTATCTGCATTTTCTGTTTTTACAGGAGAAGAAGCGTTTTTGTGTTTCATTCTGTTTGTGACTTTCAAATGAAAATAATTCTTACACACGATATAAAAAATGATTTTTAAATATCTTAACCCCCAAATATGTCATTCCCACTTAAGTCGGACTACTTAACACTTGAAAACTGCATTAAGGATTTGCACTTCAGTAGTGCATAAAGGGGGGTTCCTAGGGACCACCCTAATAAAACCACTCCTAAAGGATTTTTTTAGATGAAATAAAAAACACATGGTTAGGAAGGGCCTTCAAAGGACATCAACATAAACAAAAATAAAACTTGAAGAAAAGTTGTTCAGTAAGGAAATTAGGGGCAACGTTGATTTTAATTTTGCGTCAAAATGTTGACGAAAACAGAACTAATTCGTTCTCATTTTATACGGCACTGATTCACCTAGATTTTTTCTGATTGCATTAATTGGTGAAGGATGATGAACTATATTACCAACATTAAGCACAAATAGGAAATGTCTCGTGCCATTTTATATTTGTATTAGGTTTACTTGTATAATTTACCATGGTTTCCTACGCAATAAACAGCTATACGAGTCTATAAAAGATTATGACAACCATGGCCTACTTATACTTTCCAAGAT
This sequence comes from Ophioderma brevispina, assembly GCA_023653785.1. Taxonomy (NCBI): domain Eukaryota; kingdom Metazoa; phylum Echinodermata; class Ophiuroidea; order Amphilepidida; family Ophiodermatidae; genus Ophioderma; species Ophioderma brevispina. The sequence goes on from JAMKCH010021131.1 coordinate 111,226, forward strand.
TTTTTAAAATTAATTATTTCTTGGTTATGCACTAGGTGTAGGCATTCTGAAGAATCAGAATCACAGTCAGTACAAAACTCTATTAAGATTTTTAATTTTTGTCATGGGGCCACTGACGTTAGTGACATAGGGGGGGGGGCTCCTAGGGACCCATGCTAATTAACGCAAAAACGACGCGATGGATTTGTTTTTTTTAAAAAAAAAAAAAAAAGCGCAACTAAAAGTTAGAACAAATGTGACCATCCACCACCAAAAGGGCTGTAAAGTTGATTTTCGGGGGGGGGGGGGGGGGGGGGGGGAAACCAATTTTGGGAGATCATACCTTTTTGCAATGGGGGACATCTTCAGCTTTAAAATGATACCTACATGAGGCATTATGGATATCAGAGTCAAAATATAGCCCATTGAGTGCGGATGTTAAAAAGGGACAGTTTTGAGAAAAAAATGGCCTCCAAAGTAGAGGATGCAAAAAGGCCTATTTTAAGTTGAAGCACAACAAACCAAATACAACGGGTGTGTTTCATGCGTTAACCTCATGGAAAACTCTGCGTAAAATAATGTTGACTACTCTTCATTGAAATTTTAAAAAGAAAACTTTTTATTTTTTTTATTTTCAAATTTCTTGTATAATTAATTAGGTGTTAATTGCGAAGCGAATTGCATAAACTTTTACAATAACCGTCATGTTCAAGTGCAAAAGTTGTTTGGCTGTTGGCTTTATCATAAAAAGAAAAAAGTTTCTCTTACATGTTCAGAATGTCCTAATTTTTATTGGAAAATACATTCCATTTTAACGGTAAATTACATTTGTAATAACTGTAACACAATTTGCATAATAATATACAAGGTACTTATATTTTGGGTGACCAACATTTTTGGTTCTGGTATCAATATTACTAAATTTCAAACATTTGTCTATGTTAAAAAATTTTGTGAAGAGGCGTGCAACTTTTATTAAAATTATTGGTTTTGTAAATTAGAAAATTACTGCTAAATAATAATAACAGAATTTGAGTATGCCGCAGTAAACTGCGAAAATGTTTCTACAATTGGAAAGAATACATGTAACAAAATAGTAAAAAAATGCACGCAAGAGAGTAAACAAAACAAGAGTTAGCTTGGTAACATCATAAAAATGCTTAAAAAGTCATTACATTTCAGCATAATTACTATAGGCGTACCAACGCTCGTTTTACTCTGTACACTACACTGCCATGAGTGGCATTAGACGATCCCGGCTCCATGCCCCAAAATACGGCCAAAATTACAACAAAACAGAAAAGCAATTCGCATTCATCAGCCTATGCCAACATAATTGACTAATTTAACACTAAGTGCCCAAGGGGGGGTTACCATAGTACCCAACATTTGATTGTTTTGCGGATTTCTCGGTTATGCAATCAAATGTTTCAAGGAGTTTTTTTGGTAATGTCTGGTATGAATACGCTTTCCGGATACTAAAAAAAATTCAAATCCGCACGGCGTCATTAGTAATTTAGGTTGGGTCCTAGGAAAACCCCCCTTGGGCCACTACGGGAGTGAAAAAAATCAAGAATATTTTACTAAGTAAAAAGTTTTGTTAGTTAGACCCAAGTTTTAAATTCCGGGTTTGTCCACGTAAAACGAGGGTGGCCGATTCACCTCACACTCAGCAAACTCGCTGTGTGAGTGTTTATTGGAGCCAAAAAGATAATTGACCGGATGCCCTCCCGGACCATCATTCCACAGTTATCGGCGGTGGGCTAGCCTGGGCAACTTTGCCCAAAACATGCAAGGCAGCATGTGCTGGATGCCGCCATTAGATCTCAAGAGCTGACGGCCTTGTAGGTAGATCTGCTTCTTTTTCATTCTACCAGGGTACCAAGCTACCCTCCTCACCAGAAATCCGATGGGGGTTGACGGTTTAACCACCGACAACCCGACCCTGGGACAGGTAGTGCTGGTTACCAGGATACCAAGTAGCAGGTCTCAAAAAAATTAAAGTAATTAAATCTGGCGATTATTTGCTAGAGAAACTAGGAGGCAGGCAATTTAATTAATAATTAATAATACTTAAATCAAAACCCTTTTATATTGCTGATAGCATGTCAATTTTAATTTTGTCATGGGTGCTCTTAACTGGGTAAGTCTATGGGAAAAAATAAGGTGATTTGAAGTTTCTGAGAAAAATCACAAGATGGTATTAAATTTGGTATATTTTTGCCAATGATTATTTTAATGTTATTCTAGAGTAGATATATGAATATTTTGGTTCAAAAACCTTATATTGGAGTGCTGAGGAAAGGAAATGTGCGAACCACTCCTTTCGGAGAGTGACAATTTCTAATTGGCCATAGGTCCTAGGTCAAAGGTTCGGATTTCAATTTTTATTTGTGGGTAGTGGTTCGTACAGTTGACCCCCATTTATTTTTGTTAGTGTCAAGATCAAATCCCATGGGAAAGTGGTTTTCGGGTTGGGTCCCTTAGGACCCCCCCCCCCCTTGGGCACTAACGGAAGTTTTTTTTAGGCTTGGGCAACGTAAAGGGATTCCGCGCGATATTGCGAGAGATCTAAAAAAATGGGGATGCTTTTGTTTTTAACTTATAAACATTAGGGATAAGGTGTACATTCCATATAAAACAAAACCTTTAACCATTAATTTTAAAAAAAAACACAAATAGTGAAAAAAATGGAAATTATTTGAGGAAATTGGTCATATGGGTCTCCCGCAAATAGACATCATTTACAGTGATGGACGTCTAAAATCTACAAAAAAACAGCTTGATTGTGGTTTACACTAGCACAGAATAACCAACTGATTCATAATGTTATGTGTTTGAGGTCAACTTGTATTGATCATGGTGCACCAATACACTTAAAATCTGGATATTTCACCAAGAAAGGCTTTTTTGATCTCAAGTCGGAATTTTGCTACGCACTGATAGAAATTAAAGAATCAGATAAAAAGTACTGCTTGTCTTTAATAAATGGGATTCCAAAAGCTACCACTTGCAGGTTATGTATGCATATCCATGCCAGTAAGAGTAACAAAATACAAAATATGAATTTTGATGATTTTTTAGATTTTTTTTAAAATTAGGTTAAAAACGCGTGTTTTTTTGTTTTTATAAAGTGTTATATAATAATTATACCTCAAAAGTGGTTAGATTTAGTGGTTACATTATAATATTAAAAACGGGTATTTTATTCCGCCGATACAGTAGCAGTGTTTGTACAATTAAAGACACAGATGATCCACGTTGACATTTATAACATTAAAGTCATGATTAAAATTCCATTCGCAGCGAGCGATTTTCTGCTCGTGAGCATGCGTTACATGAGCAGGGTCGAAATCGGTACTGCGCACTCAATTGCCTGCTGCGACTCGGACAGTATATCGTGGGTTCAAAGATCTTACAAGGTCACATGGCACAATTTCACAATTAAGGTTTCTCCTTTCGCCTGCTTAGTAACCAGGTTTGCAGCCAAAGGGCCTTTGAAAACGTTCTTTTAATTGGTCAAATCGTCACAAGTAGCTTCGAAACTGACTAAAAATAGAAAGGTCCAAATTTCACGGTTTGTTTGAGCCACAGTTGCCCGGGTCAAGGGGACGTTGTGTTTTACCGAATGGGCTTGAGAATTCATGGCATGTTTGACCATTCTTTTTGCAAGTAGTTTACTGACCATTTGGGATAATTTCTGAAATATGACCTACCTCAAAACTGTTGGATTATCAACTTCAGGGAATAATAGTTGCTCTATTTTTGTGTGACAGATGAGAAGGGATATATAGCTTTCTTTCTGAAAAAAAAATCTCAAAATCATGAGATTATGACCTGTATGTGTCACAATTTGGCCTATAGATCAGAATCAACATCGGCGACTTTACAGACCCATTCGTCATGGGACGGTCACAAATACAAAAATTATAAACCAAATATATTGCAGCGTTAAAAAAATGGCTAATTACAATGGCGTAACTACACTAATGATTTCCCGTGTAGTGCAACAAAGTCGTATCTACCAGTTACGACTTTTGTTGCACGACACGGAAAATTCCAACTTTTGAGTGCAACAAAGTCGTATCTAACACTAATTAGGCCTAATAGCTAATAACTCTGCAATAAATTGAGCTTATACTGGAAATATATGTTAAATTTGCGATTTATTTAACTTTTGTAAATTAATTAAGTGCTGGGCGTTATATTGAGTGGGACAAAAGGTCCGTAAGTACATTTTTCAATATGTTTTAGGTTTTTGTGCCGAAATTAGCAGGAATTGGCAATTAATTTGGTAAAAATGAAATGCTTTATTTTCACAAAATATTAGGAGATTATTTACGTATACACCTTTTTAAAAAAACCATCGCGTTACGGAAATAAAATGTCGTTATCTACATACTAGTTTTCCGTGTAGTGCAACAAGTCGTACTACCAGTTACGACTTTGTTGCACGACAAGGGAAATTCAATTTTGAGGCAACAAAAGGTCGTATCTACACCTAAATAGGCCCATTTGCTTAAATAAACTCTTGCAATAAATTGAGGACTTGTCACCTGAAGGTATATCAAAATAAGCGTAATGATTCTACTTTTTCAGTTTATATAAATAACTCAAATTTCGCCAAAAATGACAGTACGATTTGGTGCACTCACATGACGATCATAAACACTTAAAAAATGAAGTTCGTGTTCATTAAACCACAATATTATTGCGTTATAATTTTTCCAATGTGATTTTACCTTTAATAAGATAAAACCCAAGGTGCAAATGACTGCGATGACTTTCGCAGCATAAAAGTACATTAAGGATGAATTTTAACTAGAAGCTATTCAAATATACAAGATAAACATGTCAGCTGTAAGTTCAATGAAAAAAGGCGAGCTTCCAAAACCACTGCCATATAACGGATTGGGGCTATAATAATACTTTTAATGTTGATTTACAAAACATTGGAAAGGGAAAAGGTAAAACTTAGCGATGAGACTTGAAAACAAGCTGTGTCTAATCAAAGCAGATATGTGTTGAGAATGTGTAAGGATAGTTTAAGTCGGGATTGTCTCCAAATCCAACGACCTTTGGAATGAATAAGAATCAATTATTCTAGATATTCACAATTTGAATTTAGAAAACTGTTCATGAATAGACGTCTTGCTTTCTTTGATCTTCGATTTATTAGTGAAATTGATCACCAGATTCACAAATATCCTGCACTTATTGATCAAAAGCTCGAACATTTAACAATTCCTTCTCTGGGCTAGGTGAATTGTATACTTGTGTTTTTTTTTTTCATTGTTTTCCGTTTGGCGAGAAGCACAGAGAAGCATACATATCAAAAGTCCCCAAAGGTCCCCCTTGTGCTAATTTTCAAGGATAAGGGGCATGGTTCTTACAGGGGGTAGAAATTTCAAATGATTCAATTTCAACAGAATTCATTGATTATTGTATTTTCTAATGTCACTGATTAAGAAAAGCCATAGTTTGCCTAACCTTGACAATTGGTTTAGGAATACAGGCCAAACAATTTTCAAAGGTATAATAGGATAAAAATTTTCAAAACAATTCGATTTTAATCAAAACTAACTCCAAATTAACTTGTACATGTTGTTACGTTCATATTAAGATGGAAAATGTAATCGCTACCTCTCCATCTACATCTTTAAATATTGACCTTATAGAGCAGCGCCTTGTGACCTTCCATAGACCTGGTCAGCCAAAATCTGCCTATCATATGGGGCGAACCTTGAACTGTTTTAATACGTGTGGCGAGAAGCAAACACATCAAAGTCCCCCAAAGGTCCCCCTTGGCTATGCTAATAAGGGAATGGTTTATACAGGGGTATAAATTCCAAAATTATGATCAATTCAAACAGAATCATGATTATTGATTCTCTACTGTCACTGATTAAGAAACGGCCATTAGTTTGCTTAAATTTTGACCTTTAGTTTTTAGGAATACAGGCCAACAGATGTTAAGGTTTATATGGGATAAAATTTTCAAAACAATTCGATCAAACTGACTCCAAAAACTACAAATAACTCCAAATTCATCAAACTAAACTCCTCCCCAAATTATTGTATTTACATGTTGTACGTTCATATTAAGAGAAAATACATTCTTTTAATTGACCTTATTAGAACCTTCCATAGACCCTGATCTGTCAAAATCTGCCCTATAACTATGCGGGAGAATTACTTGAACTGTTTAAATACCATATTTTCAGTTTTACAACAACGAGATGACACGTGGACACATTTTGACAAGAATTGGAACATTCTGGGTTTTACCCAGTATGAACTGTTATTGCCTATAGACAGTAGTTAAATTAACCATATCCGTAAATTATGGCAAACGTCTACTTTTTTCAATCATTATGGCATGGCACCAAAAACGGATGTGATATACATTTTAACATAATTGGAACATTTTATAATTGGCCATGTACAAACTTTACCCCCTTATTCCTCAAATAGCACAAGAGGGAAACTTTTTGTAATTGACCAGATATTAACAGGTCTATTGCGGATGGAGATCACCAAACAGCTACCCTATTAAGGTCAAATATTTAAAAAGATGTAGATGAAAGGGAATTTTTGTATTTTAACCTTAATATGGATTGTTTTTAAAATTTACCCACACGATGACCTTGAACATGTGTTGGCCTATATTTCTACACATAAAGCGTCAACCGTTAGGACAAACGATACCTTTTCTTAATCAGTGAGAGATTAGAAGAATGCAATAATTCAAATGATTTAGGTTCAATTGAATCATTTTGATTTTTTTCAAAAACAATAATCAAAGTTATGGACTTGTCAAGAGAGTGATGTTACTATCGCTGGTTACTACTTGGGCCATATAACGTAGTTTACTGAAATGACTTATTAGTTATGTTCATAGGAAGACAACAGCTCATATCAAACTTGATGCAATAAAATTCATACACAAATGGTTGTGGACTGTATTTAAGGACCACTCAGTGACGTCGTCATAGGGTTTTCCAGAATAAAATAAAAAATAAAAAATATTGTCCATGAAGAGAGAAAAGTTGTCTACATGTAGAAGGAAAGAAAAAAAATAATTATGGTGACCTTACTTCTTTCGAGCACCTCAATTGATATTTTGTTTCTGACTTGTAACCCAAACAGGTGTGACTTCTCCCTCTTCTACTGCCGGATCATCTGCATCCCAAGCGTCACTGTGTTTAAGTTGTTTTCTGAACTTGTCCAAAGTGCGAGATAAAATTGCGGGGGGAAAAATGTTATCATAGTTTTCCTTTCTTATGGATTATTCTTATGTCGAAAAAGATGTGCATGGGTGTTTTCTTGATTTATGTCCCGGAGCGGTTATAACCGCCGCCATCATGATCAGTTAGGATCATGTCCGCAATACACATATGTCATTAATTCTCTTTCTATTAAAGGACTTAGCTCACATGTAAAAGTATTAGAAGTATATTTGAAGGTGTTTATGTCGAAGCTGCCGTGATCGTGGTAGTATGAGGTTATTGTTTGATAACTTCTTGCAGCGGTCTTTCTAACCAACCTTGTGGAGAATTGGCGAACCAGCCGTAACAGTTTGTTGTGTAATATTATATAGGGTTAGTTTGATCTACAAAAGAGTAATAGAAGAGATGGTCACCAAGGTGATGTCGTGATAACACTAAGGGAATAATAAAAAACTATCGTCGTGGCTGGGGGGAACCTCATTTCCTGCATGGGACCTTTAAAAAGAAAAGCCTCACATGTAGTTAAAACGGTTACATGACAAAAACATCATAGGTAAACAGTTTCGAGAGACACCAAAAACTGGATAATTTGCTGTGTAATGCATTGAACTAGGAAAGGTTTTCTTTCTAAAATTTAGGTAATTATTTACTCCAGCTTCTCAAATAAAGTGCCATATGCTTTACTCTCTAATTTGGGCATGAAATTCAATCTGAACCCGATGCTGACCAAAATGCAACATATGAGAGGTTTTAGCACTGGGGCCCACATTCTACATATGAGGTTTGGATTTGACCTCTGGAGTTACATATGAGGTTTTTACCGCCAGCGACGATATAAAAAATAATTCTCTTTTGGTGCTATAAACATATTACTCGCATTTCGGTATTCCCATTAATTTTAAAAAAAAAGTACATTCAACTCTAAAACATGCCTACTCCGGCGGCCATCTTGGGTGCTTAAATGTTAAGCGCACTCAGGAAAGTAAAAACATTTTTTCTTTTTTTTTTTTTTTTTTACCAAACTTGGTCAGTAGGCCAGTTTTTCATAAAAACAATGGCGGCATGTTGGAATGAAATAGGCACTACGCGTAAGGTGGCAAACTTTTCGAGGCGAAACAAACACACTAATCCTAATTAAGAGGACAATCGCTTCAAGGTTATATATTTGAAATAGCATCACCAGGTGGGTGCAATAAACTCGAATTTAGGCCCGTAGAAAACTGGCTCATAGGATATGGAGTTTCATTATTGAGCATTTACCTTCATCTCCTCTTGCTTGAGGATGCTTTTAACCACGCCCCTCTCTAATTTGGTATACATAGCATATTATAGTCCATCAGCCAGTCTGCCTGCTGAAGGTTAGGTTTTTGAAGCTAAGGGACATTTGGACCAATCTTCAAACACAGCTCAACAAGGGCAGATCACTGCGAGGTCAAAAGAAATAGGTCCAAAGTTATGAATTGATATTTCCACCAACCAATTTGAGAGATGCAGAAGAGCACCCCCGGGAAACGGATCCAACGGGTTACTTTGACCAGATCATTTTAAGGAAAACAAGATGAAAAGTGTTGATTTAGTTGTTGTTGTTTTAAATAACATAAAGGTAGACTTACTAATGGAAGAAACTGGAACTGAACAACAATTTGAAAAAAAACAAGAAATAAGGGATGGCCCATTAAATGAAGCAACTGCTCTTTAATGGTTCAATTAAATGGCCCTTAATTGGTAAATAAAGGAATGACCCTTTGAAATAGGTAAATGACGGAATTGAAAATCATGAACATGAAGGTATAATGTTGACCTTTAATTGCCTAATACATGAATAGCCGCCTTTAATTTCTAACACAATAGAAGTCATTGGGTGAGAAACAAAATAAAATCCTAGGTGCCCCATTCATTATATAACCACTGTCCCAAAATAATTTTTTATATGAAATCCATCACCATGTTAGAAGGATCAAATACATCAACAATAAAGAAATAAAAAACTGAAACAAATTTCAGTAGAAAACTAGGGGCCAACAACAGTTTTTTAATTTGCGTCAAAATGTGCGAAAAAGGACACTAATTCGTATCTTCATTTTCTACGGCACTGTTTCATCTAGACTTGCTGATTGCTTTAATTGTTGACGAATGAACTATATTTACCACTATCAATCCCCCCCCCCCCCCCCAAAAACATAAGTGTCTCATGCCATTTTATTATGTTTTTTTTTAGGTTTACTCTTTTATATTTACCAGATAGGGTCCTACAGTAAACGCTATATGATGGATATAAAATATTATGCACCAATGGCCTACTATACTTTCCAAGAAATTGTTTTATATCTTTACTGTTTTTGTCACTACGTGTATGCAGTATGAAATCATTGAATAACAGTAACTATATTAAGATTGTTTTTTTTGTCACGGGCACTTCGTAGGCATAAGGAAGGAAGGCTCCTGGGACCCTGCTACTTAACGCAAACACGGTTTTTGCACCACTGCAAAGCCGCAACTAAAGTTAGACAAATGCCAAAAATTATTAAACCAAAAATATATTTGCAGTGTTAAAAGACGCCGGCCGAAAAACAAAAAAATTGGCCCTTAGAGCACCTTATGCCAAAGTAAGTAGTCAGTGTTAATTGGTAAATAAATTAAGGACACGCGTACTAAGGACGGGACGGTCTTTGCAATCTTCTCCGATTTCTCATAAATAAAACCACCGTGTCTCGATCGAGTGGCAATGCATATCGCTGCAAGTCTCTCTTTGTTTTCCGTAACTAGACTGAGTAAATTAATATAAACTGTTTTCATACGGTCACCAATTTGAATCAAGCCATGTGAAGCGATCTATATTCTGACATACATGTTTGATTTCAAAATATTGAATTGCGGAAAGCAAACTAACCAACTGCTGACTGTATCATATCAAGAATATGCACCTGCTATCAGCGCTTTGATAGCATTTACTCAAGTCTATTTTAAAGCTTTCCAGAATACTTTGTAGTAACTAAATACCTGTAAGCAAGAATACAATTAAATTAAACAGAGCTTGTTGTTACGATGTCTCCTGGACGCCAAGGTCAGAAATCTATTACTAAAGATGAGATCTGTCTGTCCGGCTCAGAGTTTTGTTGTGCTTTCACATACCGTATGGGGCTGATATTTGGCACGAAGGTGTGGGAGGGCAGTCTTACGTTTGGTTTTATGGTTTTAGAGTGGCCCAAAAGGCCATCCAGAGGTCAATTTGCGTAGAAATGTCCTATGGGGCCTGTCTGCTCGGCTATGCATTTCGTTATGAGTTGACATACCGAGCTGATATTTGGCATGAAGGTAGAACAGAACAATATAATGTTTATTATCAGGGTTTAAGAGTGACCCAGATGACCGAAGTTCATTTAGAGGTAAATTATCCCTAACACCACCACTTTATGAGGACAACCACCTTCGTGCAAATCCACCAAAGACATGGGTGTGTACTTTCCATCTACGCAACCGTGAATCCAAACGCCAGCTTAAAGTAACCTGGTCTGGAACACCCCTGGAGTACCGTGATAATCATGTCGTATATCAAGGAGTGAGTTAGCTTGGCCCTCCTCTCTCTCTCTTTCTCTCTCTCTCTCCCTCTCTCTCTCTCTCTCTCTCTCTCTATCTATCTATCTCTCTCTCTTATATATAAGACCCACATCAACAAGACAGTATGTTCACGCAATCACATATTGAACAAACTCACTGGCTTTAACATTCTTAAATATAAACAAACTATAGTGTCCTTGTTTTTAAAGTCATAGCCTCTCATTTTGGACTGTTTATCGAAGGACCAAATTCCTTGTTATCAATCACTAATTTAGTTATTAAAGCAACAATCAGCGATTTCTTAAAAATGAAAAACGAATCGCGAACCTATTTTTAATCAAAGTCCATTTTTCTGCAGTCGTATTTGAAATTGTTAGAGTAAGACTCCTGTAAACATGTTAATGGCTAAGCGTAATACGACGTATTTGTATACGACGTATAGTGGTGATCCGATTTTTAGGCATAGAAACAGTCGTAAAGGACATCGTCTACATGTTTGTTCACAAAGTAATATAAGGTTTTGATATGACCTAACACTATTGAATTTTATTACTGCATCAGTGTGCATGTTTATATCAATATATTAGTGCAGTTCATTGGGTAATTTTGTGTGTCTCTGATTTGGCAGGAAAGTTATAAATAAAAAAAAAATAAAGAGAATGCACGCCGATTCGCAGACAGCTTCTGAGGATAATGGACCTTCAAGCAGGGTTTTTGTAGATCTTGCTTTAAAGATGGGAGCGAGTCCTTAAGTGTTATGCTTTCCATAATGTGATGCATATTGCCAGAGCAATCGTATTCTCCTTTAAAACATTCATGACACGTTGCAATTAGATTATTATTCTTGCTTAAAGCGACATAATGGCATAAAAAAATATTCAGACATAATGAAAAGGACCCTTACTGAAATCACTTCCACAAGTTTGAAAACAATTTGGATGTTTACATTCTGTAAAAAACAGTAAAAACAGGAAGAGTTCCAGAGGGGAAGGTGGCAGTTCGTGGCAATTTCTGGAACAGAAAACCAAGGTGTTGACATCCCTGAAAGAATTTACAGTGTATCTAGCATGTTTTGTGACACAATTCAAAAGCATTCAGACCAGGATTCAGGCATTGTACTTTAGGCTTGTAAGATATTGATATGGCAAGTGAAAGATGGATTAGCCGGGATTAGCACATATACAATAGCAATGGTCTGTGAGCTGATGACAGCATGCTTTTCAAGTTTGGTAGTAATGTCAGCATCCTTTTTCCAGAAATTGCCACGAACTGCCACCTCCCCCTCTGGAACGTTTCCTGTTTTTACTGTTTTTACAGAATGTAAGCATCCAAATTGTTTTCAACTTGTGGAAGTGGTTTCAGTAAGGGTCCTTTTCATTATGTCTGAATATTTTTTTGCCATTATGTCGCTTTAATGATTCAGTGATATTTGAAAATTATTCTTGCTAAAAATACCAATTTCAAGTTATAGAAATTTGAAAATGTTTAATATTGATATATTAGAATACAGGCAATTGTTTTGTTTCGATCTCGTGGCGAACCGTAGCCGTTAACGAACGCTACTAAGTTTATCACCCTTATGATAGATAATGCACACAATGTATAACTAGTCGATGTGCTGATAGGATTGTATTGTCTTTTTCCCTCTATGACAACGGAAGAAACTGTCATTTACTGTTTAGGTTAATTCATCACTAGGGTAAGGCAGAGGATATCTTCTTTATATGAGTTAAACATATCGATGTACATTAGGACATGAATGAACTTTTGAACATAGTGTAGCAATACCACTCGAAATACTTCAGATGTAATGTCCGCAAATAAAAATACCAATCTAGGGCTGATCCTGCTCTAATCGGCCCTTTAGAGAAACATGCGTGGATATTCAAGTTTGCTTACTAAAACTCTTTTAAATATATTTGTGTTTCTTTAAAAATAGTCCCATAATGTGCAAGTAAATATAAGAACCTAAGTACAAGTTTGTGCTCATTATAACCTCAAAACGCCGGCCGAGAAGATCGCTAGATAAAAGTGGATCGAACGTGACTTTGAGAAGAGTCACCTTTAATTATCCTTAACCATATTTAATTAACATGGTTTAAATCAAATCAAAGGGAGGTATTGCGGCACGAGATCAAATTTTGAAACAAGGTGTCAGCTACCACAAAGTAGAAAGTTGTTCCACGTTCATTACAAATCCAGGGTTAATTCAATGTAATTTACCTCAGGTTAGGTCGCTCTTTGAATCAAGCGCAGGAACGGTTTATTATACCAGAGGTATTGGAAAATGAATTCCACTAAGTATTAACTGTATAATATGCTTACTGATAGAATTGATAACTCATTTAAACTTCGGGTGATAATTCACTTCAGGATGTTGCCGAGAACTCCTCCCCTAGCTGAGATCAACATTTACTACATTGTTTGTTTATAACCCTCCGCATTTGCTCCCGTGCTCTACAATGCCAAAAGCTTGCTTAAAAACGCTTCTGGGTAAATTCGTTTTTGGGTCATCCTTTTTCCGGTCATTTAGCAAAACAATATGAGGGTAGCCCCTTTATAGGCTATATGCCCATAAACCATTCGAAAGGGTATAATGGGGTGTTGCACCCAGACATTATTTTATAGTAAACAACTATGGCTTAAAACTTCTGTGGTTTGTGTGAAACTAGTATCACCATCATTGGAAGCTGAAAAATTTACTGTATTTGAAAAAAAAAAATGCCAATATTGCCGGATCGCGATGACGTTATTGTGACGCCATACTAATTATGTGTTATTTACTTTGTTTTAAAGGGATAGCTATCCCCTGGTATCAATATGTAAACTTGGGTTTTATAATGAGTTCTTGGGGTTTGCACCCCTTTTGGTAAAACGTATTACAAAAAAAAAATGGTAATACGAGATTAATAATGAGAGCCAGATAAAAATAAACTAAGTTAAGAATAGAGGGTTTTTGCCATGGTCATTTATGGCGAATATGTGTCCGAAATTCAGAAAAACTAATATGGGTGCAAGGCGCACCGAGCCTTATTTCAAGTTTTCTGGCCGAGATCTTACATAAAACAACACCGTCATGTAATTCTAAAGCATTGACGGACGCGGTTTTGCAGAATAATGGGCATTAATTGACCATCAAATGCGCATTTTCAATATGGGGCAGCAAGTTAATAGAATTGGTAATTAATTTCTATCAAAATATCGACTAAATCAATGTAATTCAGAGAGTGGATACTTCAGTTAAATGTTATTAACGAAGCCAGAATTCAGGCTACTCTTAACCACAAGTAATTTTTATTAAGGTTTCTATCTTTTAGGCACTAGTTTATTATTTTTTATTCATATCCGAAGTCCATCCACGGTTTTACAATGGATGGAATAAGTGTTTGTCATATGGGTAAAACGGTTTTAGAGGGGATTACATACGGCATTATATTATGTTTTGTAATCCCACAGCGATTTAAATTTCCATAATTAGACTATACAACCAAGGTTGCACAATTAAATCCCAACATCACGCAATGGTACTTACCGATATAGCAGAGTCCGCAATCCTAATTTTTTGATCTATATGGTTATTAAAATATACCTATAAACACGTCAGCTGTGTTGATAGACGGGCTTCCAAACCGCACGAACGGTACAAATATCACTTTTTATGCAGAATATAAGAACATTGGAAACTGAAAAGTAAACACTCGTACGGGTCCTGAAAAAAGTGGTGTTTACTCAAAACAGGTTATGTGGTTAATGTATTGGTGTAGAAATGCGTTTTCCGCAGGGATTGCTTGCCAAAATCTATCAAAGCTTTCTATTTTAAGGAATAAAATCACACATTCTGCTAGTCGCATATTGGATTTTGAGATTATAATGGAATAGACTCATGGTTTTTAATATGCATATGGGTTTATTTTCTTTGCTTTCGGAGTTCGCGTTACGGATCGTAGCAAAGTTAGGGCATGATTGGCGTGAGGGAACTGTCAAGGGAAATACTAATGAGATGGTAACCACAATAATTGCTGGACGTATAGGATCCAGTATAAATAAACTTTAACACTTTAGGTGACCAGGGGTGTCCTATGGACGCCCCAACATTTTGTTTCGCGCTGGCCGCCTTACGCGTGGGATTTTTGCGCCGCCGAATTTTTTTTTTGTATCTGACTTTTAAACCCGCTTCTTTTCATACCAAAAAAAAAATCGCGCCAACCGTTAATGAGTTAATTTAGCGGGGTCCCATGGAACCCCCTCCCCCCACCCGCACTAACGAAGTCCACTCTGAGAATATTTTTAATTATAAAGAACCAACGCTATTATTTTTGGCTGATATATGTTCACACCTACATTAAAAATAATTAACCCTTTATGTGCTGAAAACAACGATTTCGTCTTGGGCGTTGCTAACCTTTATGTTACAAACCCTCTGGGAAAATACGTGTATTTTGCAACACCCGTTAAATACGATCCCATAAAAACGGCAGGTTTTGTGTTAATATAGTAATTTGGTATTCTAGAATATGATATCAACATAAAATAAGTTTTCAAAAAGTTTGATGTAAGCTCAAGGTTCATTTGAAATTTCCTTCTTTTTGTCAACTTTTCTCATGTTTTGAAAACAATGTTTTGCCCCTTAATTTGCATCCCGAATAACAATTTTGTATGTTTTTATTGCCTGATTTGGGCTTGTCTTATGACCTTCATATGTGGTATAAATTCGTGCAAAATTCCTTCGGGAAAGTGGTGTTCCTCCTTAGTGTGGGGTCCCACCCCCCCCCCTTGCGCACCACTGGAGTGAAAACCCCTTTGTCCACTTAAGTGTTAATATATTTACTTTGTGATATTCACTGAAACACACCGTGTACATATTCTCTGTATTTTCGGGGAATTACCGCAATTGGGGTGCTTGGTGGCCTAGCGGTCTAAGACGCTGATCCGTCGTCAGAATATAAGGGCCATGGCCCTGGTTCGAGTCCGCCAAAGTCGGGTTCTGCGTGGTCACTGCGCATATAGTTTCCTAAAGGATAAATCGGAAATTGCATACTCGCGATTCCGTGTGATTATGAATTATTTCTCTGCTCCCACCCATTACATTACTAAAATGGAGCATTTATATGCGATTGGTTACGCGGCCGCGGCGCCTCCTGGTCGGAGAGTCATGTAAAGCTTTTAGTCCCATGTACATCAGGAATAATCCTGAACATCGAAAAGAGTATAGGGGATCATACCAGGTCTTCTACCTGTGCGCATTATCTAGGTACCTGCAGTTTTCCTGCCAACCCGACTACTCTCTAAATGCAACAGAGTGAATTTCACTCTTTGGATTGACTACAGGCCCACTCCAAAGAGTTGGTGGGGAAAATTTCATACCTAAAAAGACACTTTTTGGAGTCAAATTTGATCTTGATATTGACAAAATTATATCATTTTATCATTTTTTGTTAAATTATCAAGAGTAAAATTTGACCCAAAAGTATTCCTTTGAAAGCTGTGAACATTTCAACTCTTTTAGAGTGGGCCCTGTAGTCACTCCAAAGAGTGACATTTCACTCTTTTGCATTTAGAGTGTAGGCCAGCATGGAAGGTAGGACTTGATCCAACAATGAAACATGTTGGCGGCTTCGTATATCACTGACAAAGTATTTACCGCATTGATCACACCTCTACTGGTTGTACACCCAGGGTTATTACGTTACTCCCTCTCCTAAATACCGTTTGCTTATGCTCAAAATGCCTACCCAGATACAAAAAGAAATCCAGAAATTCGGTCCTGAAACTATTCACAACACATACAGGGGCAAAAAAAAAAAATTGCACTTGATGTGCCCTAAAGAAATTTGGATCAACATAATTTTCCTTCTACATGTAGACAACTTTTCATTTCTACCTCCACATTTAAAATCAAAATATAATATATTTTTATGGAAAACCCATGAACTCACGAGTAGTCCTTAAATACGGTCCACACCCTTATATAGTAGTTATCTGCTTGGACAATCAATACCACGCCTTTAAAATTTTTTGTTAATTCTTGGAAATGATATGGCTCTTTATAATGATAACTTCATTAAATATATATTCTCCCTGATTTACTTTGACTGAACTAAAAAATTAATACTATTTGAACGCATTCATCTGTTGAATTTTTCATTAGTTTTTCATACCTGTTCTTAAATATAAGAAGCCGGGTATAAATCATGTTTCTTCTTTTCATTTAGGAATGATTTCCGGAGTGCAGGAAATTATGTGCCCCTACTTAGAAAGTGGTGTTACGTGACGATTATTGTGAACTCACATAAAGCTTCATTATATCCCTAAGTAAACCCGACGTGTTGCAAAAATTGATGATTACCACTACTTCCTGTTTATATACAATATGTGTCATCATCAGTTTTGAAGTAGACGCTTCAGAAGGTTAATTCCTCTTACAGGAAGGAATAATCAAATCATAGAAGAGATCGGCGGATATGCTGCCGACAATGAATAAAAGCAATCAACAAGGAATATTGAATTATATTAATGATTAGTTTACTGATTGCAAAAGGCACAGTAAACTTATTTTAAAGTCTGAAAACAGAGACAAGTAAATCATACGAAATATTATTTTGAACCTACCCAGCTAAGTAGGCACTTACTTATGCGGAATTTAAACCCTTGAAATCGAAACGGCGATAAAAGAAAGGACAATAAGTAAAGAAAAAAGTGAGATAAGGGAGGGAGAGAGAGAATTGGAGAGAGTAGTGACAAGATAGAGAGAGAAGAGAATAAGATGGAAATAAGAGTCCGATAGCCAGGTTAGATTCCACACCATAAATAGATCTGGTCTGACACCTCTGGTCGAAAGTGTTTGGAACAGTAAAATAAAAGTGGACATTTCTAAAAGTTAAATTGGAAAAACTAAACTGAACTTCCTGGGCCATATGTTGTGTTAGAAATTATTATACGATCATCCCAATTCAAGATAAAAGTGGTGTGAGTCGTACTACCTGATAATAAAAGTTATTTTGGCTAGAAACAACAGTTTCCATGGGGATCAGAACTCATCGTGTTTTTCACGCTTCAGTCGCCGCAAATCCGTGGTTAACTTATTTGATTCTAACTTGCTGAATGTGATTAAAAGTCTAGCATTACAAGTTAAACTGCATAATTTGAGTGACTGAGGTCGCTTACGTTAATGAGACTTTTTACGTTTTTAATAGGTCGGCATAGCGTTCTTTGCTTATCTCCAAAATGTATGATGAGTATTCATTCAACTTTCGTGTTCGTCCTAAATACCATTCTATAACATGTTCTTTGCATGTGTTTCAGGGAATTCAAACAAGATATCTATAACGGACACGTTTACATTTAGCAAAGAATGACTATTTTTTTTTACAGATACAGATTTATGTATCCGAAATGGTTTCTCATTTATAGCTCTTATGTCCCTCTGGCTTGATGAATTTCTCCGGAGCATATATTAACCCGGATAAGATTCATTCATCGGGGCCACATGCCACATAACAGGACAATGCTTTGTCCTCGTTATTCAAAACTCGAGTAACGGTCACGTTATAATTCGATCATGATTGGCCAACTGCAAACTCCAGTTGAGTGAAGTTGGAGTTAGATATGATCAAGCAGATTCACAAGGGATAACGATATTAAATATCAACCCTTAAAATGCAGGTTGCACTATAACGATTACATTTTGCCCGCCATTATCGTATATTTTTATCTATAATCGCGACGTTTCGTATCACCGTGCCGATGACATTTGTATAATGTCACTTGTGTATATTTTTTTTCTGTGTATATTTTTCACACAACCTGAAACACATACATGCAACAATGACATACACACATTACCATCGTATATGTTTTTTTTTTTTTTTTTTGGGGGGGGTGCCAATACCCAAAGCCTTAATTTTATTTCGAAGATACTTTCGTCATATTTTCTTTAGACGTAGTGGAGGGGAAAATGAGAAAACAACAAGACGTTTTAAGTAAAAAAGATGGGTGACTTCAGCTCCCTGATAAACACATGCATACGCCTAAGTAAAATAAAATAAAGTTTTCCACAGGAATACGACGGATGGAAATTTAAAGCAGTAGCTATCCATGCGCAATCTTTTATTTTGTCACCCAAAACTTATTCATGCATTAAGAAGTTCTGAATACCAAAATAAAATAAACAAATCTGATATTTTAAAGACCTAATCACATGAAGTGTAAGAAGGATTTCCGCTGGCAAAGAGTAAATTTGAACCGAATATTTCGCATCCATTTTAGCGATAATCGATACAGCTTCACACCGAAATGATCCCTCGACAGAGGTAATATGATATAGCTAGTACATTCCCACGAATATAAGCTATATATTATTACTTTGAATACACTATACCTTTCCTAAAGATTACGCTTTGTTTAGGCTTTTTAGCCCACCTTTCTCTCTCTCCCTTCAGTTTGAAAAGGTTTTCTAATTCCACCCCTCTCTAATTTTATCTCTCGGTCTTCTTTCCCTCTGCTGATTTGAATTTACTAAATCATCATCTTATTACATAAAGACGGCGTATTCGGCTTAATCACTTCAGGTGTGATCTAATGCATTGGTATGCATTCCAAATATGCAAAACCTGAGTTCGAATAAAATGAGGGCGCTTCTCTCTGGCAATGTCCTCATGTCTCTTTAATGAATTTTCAAGATTGTGAATTTGTGCTGTAGTCAAATGGTAGTTGTGCCCGGTTTAATTGCTAAAATGACAGATATTACATTTTTATTTTGACAGAAAAACTAGACAAACTACCATTCAGCCAGAAAAGCATATAATTCGCGCTTGTTATCTATTAAAAGCCAAAGAACATTCTATAAGAAGTCATATTTTTTCATTATTGTAACAATTGGTACCATCCTAAACAACACGATTGAACAAAACGTCCATGTATCTTTCCGCATGACATTTCACCAATTACCGTTGTTCTGAAAGCAAACTCATTTGACAAAGCAAAGTTGTGCAAGTAATAGCGGTTCATTGACTCTTTCAGTGTATTCTTCGCGGTATAGCCAAACTTCTGTAATCAGATTTGCCAGCATCATTAAACCAATGCAAGTTTTTTAGCCATCTTAACCTTGACGTTTGCACTAGTATGTCTTTGCTGCCAGCGTATTTCGGAAGCGTATTTAAACTGCATGTGGCTCTTGACATATTGGTTGCTTAGAAGAACCTGTGAAATGCGAATTGCTGGCATCTAATTTCACTGAGTACTTTTCTTTAACGAGTGTGGAATGATTTTAAAGTGGGGTGCATTCACAACTCGTTTATATCCGTAACATCCCTTAACTGCTTTTAAATGCACTTTTTTTGACAAAAAAATCACAGGGCTGGACCATGCCTTATAGTTAAAAGTACCTGAAATTCAAAATAAATCCTTTAAAGTCTTTATAGCACTGTAATATGACTTCAATGCAGTCTACTCTATTACCTCATTTGTGTGCACATTATAGTCAAATGAAAGTAAAGCATATATCCACGGGGATTATGGTAACATTGTTGTTGCTGTTGTTTTTTTTTTCTCTAAAAGGGGCTAAATAAAAGGTTCACCAATTTGACCTTTGCATTTAATAGCTTTGGGGGTGGGGGCATATAATTCTTAAGAAAATACACTAAATCATAAAGCGGTAACCACCTATCCATTATATGCCATTAACACTTAAGTGACCAAGGGGGGGGGGGAGGTTCATAGGGACCCTCCAAATTTGTTTTCGCGCTGGCCGCTTTACGCGTGGGTTTTTCACGCCGAATTTTTTGTAATTGTCTGACTTTTAAATGCGCTTCTTTTCATACCAAAAAAATTAAAATCGGCCAAGCCGTTAATGAGTTAATTAGTGAGGGTCATATGGACCCCCCCCCCTTGGGCACTGACGGAAGTCAACTGAGAATATTAAAAAAAAAAAATCAAAGAACCAAAACAATTTTTTTTTGCTGATATCTGTTCACACATACATATAAGTAAACAAATAATAGTAACATTAAATATAATTAACCCTTTATGTGCTGAAAACAAACAATTTCATTGTAGACGTTGCTAAACCGTTACTGTACAAAGTCTATGGGAAAATCATGTGTATTTTGCAACACCCGTTATAAATACAGGATTCCTAAAACTTCAAGTTTTTTTGTTAAATATATGTAATTTGGGTCTACTAGAGTAGATATCAACATAAAATAAGTTTTCAAAAAGTTTGATGTAAGCGCAAGGCTCATTTGAATTTTCCGCCTTTTTGCCCATTTTTGCGTGTTTTGAAAACAATGTTTTGCCCCTAATTTGCAGCCCAAAAAAAATTAATTGGTGATTTGGGGTTGTCTTATGACCCTTCACATGTGGTATAAATTTCGTACAAAAATTCCCTCGGGAAAGTGGTTTCCTTAGGGTGGTCCCATGGGGGTCCCGTGTGCAAAGGTCATGCCGTCAACGTCGAAGGGTACGGGGTGGGGGATGGTTGCCACCAAAGATATTTTATGGTACAATGTTGAAACTTTGACACACTACATCAGCGTATACAATGGGGACCACAAAAGATTGGACACTACATCACAGCATGGATATGGGAGAAAGGACCTGCAACAAACTAGTTTCAAAGTCAGAAACACGTTGGCGCGTTTTTGTTAAATCGAACTTATACCAGCTACAGGTAATGCTATAATCACCCTCTCAGCAGGAGAGCTGCCAGGCCGTCAATCAACACGTGTGAGATTCTTGCCCTAAAAATGGTTCACTTTAATGGCCAACTCTGGATTGTTTTCATTGCAATCTCTAGCTTTAACTCAAATATATAAGATAAAATAATCATAAAATTTGTCTAGAGTTGAAATCGATTCCACGATTAGAATACAAAACGCACGCCACGCAATCCGAGCCGGCAGAAAGTCGTTCTTTTGCAAAATACTATAGTTTCAGGAATATAAAGCGCACGCATAATCATGAATAGCGCCGCTATGTGACGAGTTGAAAATACACGTATATGCTCCTGATACCAACCACGCGTCGACCGCGTCGACTACCAAAAACCACAAGCATAGCAAGTTTAACCCAACCAAAAGTTAAAAATACCACAATTTGATGGGGGTTTGAGCTAAAATTACATGAAGGGGAATTCTTTGGCAGATCAGAGTCAGGCATACTACTTTGTTACAAGTTCCAATAAACAAGGTAGGGTTCCCCTCTGTTTTTTTTTTAAGTGCATTAGATGCAAGAACAAATCAAATAGGCTGGCAGTGTCCAATGAGTATACACTAGGTGAGAGAGAGAGAGAGAGCAATTCACACCATATAACTCCGTAAAAACTCCGTGCAAACACAGAAATTGAAAAAAAAAAAAAAAAAACATAGCAGACGACAGGCAATGGTAAGCGATCTCCCTGAATACAATATTGCTGGTAACATTGTCTCGATCTCGTGTACTTTATTAACAAAATGCTCGCAACCTGTCTGATAACAGTCGTGGCAAAATGTTATTTTTTATTGTTGACATTAATTAAATACCCGAACTCTGTGTTTGGATTGTTAATATTGCTATCTACGTTTCGTTAAATGAACTGTCCTACTTTGAAATACACCCAAATTACATCCCTAAAGTAACAAGCATGTCGAAAATAGAAAACACGTATAAGGTTTTCATAAGTCACTGCAATAACGTTGGTTATGCCACAGAGACACTGTTATCAAACTGACAAAGCCAACAGTAGGAGTCCTAGTATAGCAGCCATTTAGAGCAATGTCATTTATAATAATGGGCTAGTTTCTATATGGCTGTTGCAATCAGAAGTTCCTTTGTCATGGAGAACTGTATTAATAATTAATGATAATGATAATAATTGACAATAATATTGTTTTTTAATTGCTTGCTGTATACATGTTTGCTGACTTTGAAAGTGTTAACCATATAATAATAATAATAATTCACTTATAAAGCGCTACAACAAAGTAGTGATTATGAACGATGTACATAATCACACACACACAAACACACACACACATCCTAGCAAGAGCTACATTGTGGGAGTTTTACTGAAAAATCTCTTAAAAAGACACTCTTTTAGAAATTTTTTCAGAAAAATACACTTGTTCAAAACTATATAAGGAAGAATTTCAAACCTATATAGTTTTGAGATTTTTCTCTTAAAAAGACACTTTTTTAGACATTTTTTTTTACATTTTTTCAGTTTTTTTTTTCATTTTTTTCTAGTTTTTTCTCACTTTTCTTAGCCAAGAGGATTGCGCCGCAGGCCTATATAGTTACTAAACTAGAAAAACCCTCTTTCCTACTCTTTTACGGAATAAACCTCAATACTAGATTACAGTTTATTCCGTTATAGGACAATCCGTAACATAGTAACTCTAGTAAAAATACTCCAACAATGAAGAAAAATACACCCACAATGTAAAAATACTCCCACAATGTCTCTTTATACCTATAAATACTCCCACAATGTATCTATAGTAAGACCACACACACACACACACACACACACCCACACACACCCCCACACACACACACACAAATGCAGTATCTTGTTTTATAAATGAAATTAAAATGTCAGTTATTTAACAAGAAAGAAAGAAAGCGTTTCAGCGTATGAACAATTTTCCCCCATACTAACTCCGAATAAATTTCTGTCTTTAATTCCATGAGCAGTCAAACGATATATTCGTTTCCCATACTAACTCCGGATAAATTTCTGTCTTTAATTCCATGAGCAATCAAACGATATATTCGCTTTAATGTAGACAACATTTCAAAGGATCTTCAACACACAGAGTATGAAATTCAAGCTTGCGTTAAAAAAAAATCATTTGTACTGATGTCGGCGGCCAAGGGTGGATCCTAGAAATTCTTACACCATATCGGCGGTATGTTTTTTTAATACTTTGAACATCTCATTAGCAAAAAGTGGAGTTTCTTGTCAAAATATCTCTAAATGTTGACCTTTTTATCAAAGTATTCAGCAAAAAGTGGCCCTTTTGCCTCTTTTATTGGGAATTCGGAGTGATGCGACCGCGCCCCTCGCACCCAACCCTCGCGTACGGGCCTAGTATGCGGCTAACTTTTACCGATACTTGATACTTACATGGCAAAGTAACAACATTAATATACGAAAGACATAGGTTGCTATGATTGTAGACGGTGCTAGCTAAAGCTATAGTTTTCACAACACTTAATTTGCAACCTATATTATTGAGAAACAAATCCCCAGAGGAATCTGGAAGCTGAGTATAAAGAATTCGGTTACCAATCTTGTCGATAATTCGTAAGGTAGTGTTAGAAAAATGTCTAAAGGGCACATGATGCTCGTCTGGCTTATTTAACTAACATAGAGTTTTGTTTGCATTTGATATCGTCCGTGTCGTGAAAACAGTATTGTTTGAAAAAAATGTAATCATTACTTCATATCAATAACGCAAAGTTCGTATTGTATTTTTGATCGTCTGACCTGAAAGGTGGACGTATACGGTTTGTTCCAAATTAAAGCTGTGGAGACCGGTTCAACTACCTAAAGTGATCCCATATAATTGATTTATTTACTTAGTAGGAAGCCTATCTCTCAAGTGATATTTATAGTATCTTTAAAACAATTCAGATAAATATCATCATTATAAATGCCTTGCGTCTAAAGATCAAAGCATAACAGTAATTCTTAAGCTTTCGCTTGTCATTCCACTCCCTGTTTTATTGAAATAAACTTATTTTATTATCCACTCCCTGTTTTATTGAAATAAACTTATTTTATTAATACTCATTTAGACTACATCGTTGTTTTTACACATGGAACTCTTTTTAACACAATATGCAGGCATTGTTTTTCATTTGGCAACGATAAGAAGAACACCTGCAGATCTTTCGTTACATTAACACAAAAGTTGACAATGGGGGACGGTTCAATGGAACCATCACTTCAATGACCATGTTCCCATCGCAATTTCTCAATGAAATTGCTACCATACATGTAGGGTCATAAGTAAATAACAATTAAGCATTAAATTCAAAATTTCACATAGTAACCACATTACTTTGAAATTCGGAACAAATCTACATATAGATATTGGACACAAATGATGTCGGTTTTAGGTATGTGTTTGTCGTCTAATTTTCCCATTGGCTTGTAGCAGTGGTGGGATGGAGATATGACGAAAGCAAAGCGATCGCTATCAGCATAGAATTGGTTAATTGAAGTTTATATTACAATTATATTGGTTAATTACATCAATATAAAAATAAAACACATACATACAAAATAAAGATAAAAAAGCTAAAAAAAAAAAGCAAAACAAACAAACAAATAAACAAAAAAAAAAGGTGATAAACGAAGAAACAAAACAAAGGGAAATACAAAACAACACACACAAAACAGGAACAGAAAAAGTTTAATAAAACAAACAAAAAAAGCAGAAACAAACTAGCCCATCAATCACTCACCCACCTGCACTCACCCATTCACTCTATATCCATATATCTAGAGGTTTTGCACAACCTGTGCGAGACACGGCGACCTCCAGGAGATAATTAGTCATGCGCGATCAGTAATATTTCATAAAGGGCATCGTGCGTTAAAGAGTGACATGGAACCGTCGCCCTTAAAGCATTAAATAGAACAGGGGCGTACCGAGGGAATCGGGCAGTGGGAACACATTTTGTCCAAGTAGTCCCGATACCTGCTCCAGGTATCGGGACTACTTTGGCTAAAGTTAGTCCCAATCCCTTAAAAGTCAGATAGAAATGTAATTTTTCGATTTCGTTTATCGATTTCGATATTCCATTTCGATTTCGATATTCCATTTCGGACCGAGAGTATGAAGCCGATGGCTAATGCCAAAGAAGGTCAAATACACTTACACATCGCCAGAGCAAGTGCAAGTTTTATATAATTGTAATCGATGTCCCTGTTTTTCTTTTTGTTTTCACTTAATGAGACAACACAACTTGCGTTAAAATGCTTATTTTTTTACATTCTCATGACTCTAATGTGACCCAATCAGATATTGACTTCCCCGCACGTCACCGTGTCAAACATGCTATGGCCAAAGCACGTTCATGTATAAGATTACAACCAGTGATGTCTATTTTGCAAGCTTTCATTTTGCTTAGAAGTTCGTTAAATGAACTCTTGTAAGTACCGGTGTAGAAGTAATTTTAGTCCGGCGTACTCACAGTCCGGGAAAAATGGTGAATAATAGGGCAATCGATTCACGCAACATTAGTTTCACACTTTATTCCGTTATCGTCTATGGAGCCCCGGACTGTGGCTCCCGCCGGACTATATCTGCTTTCACACCGGTATTATCCACTCTAAATCCTTAAAGTCAAACATAGTGTCATACGTAAATAGCATATTATTAAAAGTACAAATTCAAATGAAGTATGACTTGAGACTAGAGGATAAACACAAATTGAAGATGTTGTTCCCATTCCCGTAAACTCACTTTTGGCCCCAACCCGGTCCCGCAAATGTTTGCACATCCAAGTCCATTTCCTCTTGTTCACTCTTTACTCCCCCACTCTCTTCCGAGTTTATGTCACTCCCAGATTTTACTCCCGTTGCACGTCTCATTCCCGTCCACTCCCGGCGACACTATTCCCATTGACTCCCTTTTGTCATTATCATATTATATGATTCAACAACTTAAGTCCAAACATCGTGTTTTAAAACACCACAGTGAACATCTTGAAGACCCACCCTCAATTCTAGGCGGCTGAGCTACTCACAGAGGAACTTTCCTTATGGCAAGCACCAAAGTTTGTATTCTGCAGCTGAACGTTGAGGGTCTCACCCATGCTAAGCGTGACACCATCTTACAGGTCTCTCCAGGGAGAACGGAGTGAATATCATCCTCCTCCAAGAAAACTCACTGCGAATCTGAAGAGAAACTGCAAATCGAAGGTTTTGACCTTATT
Organism: Ophioderma brevispina; assembly: GCA_023653785.1. Taxonomy (NCBI): domain Eukaryota; kingdom Metazoa; phylum Echinodermata; class Ophiuroidea; order Amphilepidida; family Ophiodermatidae; genus Ophioderma; species Ophioderma brevispina. The sequence continues at coordinate 137,916 of JAMKCH010021131.1, forward strand.
TGCTTCATTCCGCACAACAAGCATGGATCGCTTCCTATGTGAAGCAAGGCTTACAAGTGAGATCAACCCTGCAATCTTCAATGAATTCGCCGATCCAGTGGATAAAATTTGAAGCAATGGGAACCCACTTCACCAACATCTATAAGCCACCACCAGCTGAGGCAGACTTCAACTCCCTTCCAGTAGTTCAGCGGAGCTCCTTCGTCTGCGGAGATTTCAACTGTAGAAATACAGCATGGGGATACTCCAACACTGACAAGAATGGCAAAGCGGCTCTTGAATGGATTGAAGCCCAAGACCTCCAACTGCTGTTTGATATTAAGGATCCACCTACCTTCTATTCAAGCAGTCATGGGACATGGACCTGTCCCGACCTGTCAACAGTCACCAGCGACATCCGATCCCGCTGCTCCAGAACGGTCCTCCCTAGATTTCCTAGATCAGGTCATTGCCCTATCCTGGTCTCCAGTGACATCAAGGTCACGATCTCCAGCCTCTACAGAAAGAGATGGAATTTCAGGAAAGCCAACTGGTCCAAGTTCAAATAACTCACCAGCGAACTGTCATCCACGCTGCCAGACCCGGCTTCATCTAACATCAACGATGCATATTCTGACTTCTGTCACCTGACACCTTACATACATCAACTGTTGCCGCTGAATACGCCGCACCAGTATGGAGTCACAGCGTACATTCCCACAAGATTGATGTCGTTCTGAATGATGCAATGAGACTTGTTAGTGGTTGCCTTTTGGCGACGCCTGTAGAATACCTTCCAATTCTGTCTGGCATAGCTCCTGCTAACTTTAGGAGGAACCTTCAGACGATCAAGCTCGCCAAGAAATGTGATGAACCTGGTAGCCTAATCCCACCACCAACACCCTTTGAGGATCAGAGAATTCCACGGAATCATTTTGCTACCCAATCCATGACACTGCAGTCACAGTATCCCTATCGATCATCCTGGATCAATGACAGATGGTATGAGCAATGGTCATCCTCTACTTTGAACCTAAAGCAGTTTGTGGACAGCCCATCTAGCAAGCCCAAAGGCTGTGACCTTGATAGGAAAGCATGGGTCAACCTCAACAGACTCAGAACTGGCGTTGGTCGTACAAAGAACTTCCTTCACAAGATCGGAGTAGAACCTTCACCAAACTGCGATTGTGGAGTGTCACAAACCATTAGCCACATCATAGATGACTGTGAGGTCTACAAGTCCCCAAGAGGAATTCCAGGCCTGATCAACCTGGATGATGAAACTATCAGCTGGTTAAAGACGGATCTTCCACTGTGATTTTGGACTTGCACGAACGAATCAACGATCATATTATTATGAATCATTTGGTTGAGCAATACAGTCTGTGGGTTTAAGTCTGCAATGTACGTATCCTTGCCATATTAGCAAAGCGTCATACAATTAACTGAGAGTATGTTTTATGGATAGGTCTTGAAGTAACTTGAAATATGCTTTATGGATAAGTATTAAAGATAACAACGATTACCAACGTAAGCGATAAATGTTGAATATACGTAA